>LR753564.1:96251-154681 GCA_902729485.2 Mus minutoides
TCAGGGAAATGCAGATCAAAACAACCCTGAGATTCCACCTCACACCAGTAAGAATGGCTAAGTTCAAAAATTCAGATGACAACAGTTGCTGGCGTGGATGTGGAGAAAGGGGAACACTCCTCCATTGTTGGTGGGAATGCAAGCTGGTTCAACCACTCTGGAAATCAGTCTGGCGGTTCCTCAGAAAATTGGACATAGTCAAACCAGCTCTTACATTGTCTCCACTCCCTCTTTGTCAACAATTTCTGGACTTTAGGGATGGACATAGGTTGATAGAGATGTTCCACCTGTGTCTGAGCCCTCAGTTTCTTACTTTAAACACTTTGAACAGTTCTGAGTCTCTGCATTCACCACTACCCAGTGCAATAAAAAAAATAAAAAAAAAAAAAAAAAAAAAAACACCTCTGACCAAAGTTGTGAATACCATATGTCTTTGTGTACAAACATTAATGTTTTGGGTAATTATTAATAAGTTATGCATTTTTTCTGGTACTAGAGAAGATCTGTGAACAGACAGTTTTATGTTAACAAATCATAAATAATGGTCTTTGCTGCTTGCTTTCATGTCTTCTTTAAAATTCCTGAAGGTGTGGTGATTTGTAAGTTTTGTTATCTCTCCCATACAACTCTCAGTGTTTAATAATATTTATTGTAGCATCAATTTCTACTGCATGCCGACTGATATCATCAATTATTTCTAAACACCTTGGCTTCATGCTTCTCAGCACCAATTTTTCTTTCTAGTTCTCCATGTGTGTATTTGAACGATACTATTGATTTTTAATTTTTCTTGAAACACACCTTTCTTTCACTGTCCCTCCTCTCTTCTGCCATGTTATTTCAAGCCATTGCCTTTCTAATTCAAGTCATTCTTTCACATGGTTTCTCAGTTTTTTAAATGTGCTTTCCTTGCATTTCATTGTCCCTTCCAACAGCCTCTGAAGAAGGATGTTCCTCTAGTCTTGCAACTATCACTGCATTTCCATATTATATTTGCATTCTTTAAAAGATCGGCTTCCTTGTCATGACCTAAAGGACTTGGCATCATACATACCCCACTAACCCTTGTGCAGCCATGCTTGTTGTTGCTCTGTTCATGATAGCTAAAAAGTGGGAGCATCCTTTATGTCCCACAACCAATGAATGGATCATTTAAATGTGGCACATACACTCTATGGAGTACAATTCAGCAGTAAAGGCAAATGAAATCATGAACATTGCAAGGAAATAGATGTAACTAGAAAACATCATACTGAGTGAGGTAACCCAGAGGCAAAAAGATAAACATTGCATGTTCACGCTCACTGAAGGTCCCTAGCTCCAGATTTTCAACTGTGAGTACATGTCCTGTGGTAACTAGGGAAACCAGGAAAGTGAAACAGGACCACCAATGGCAGAATAGGGAGATTGCAGAGCAACAGCACAGGGAAAACCTGGATGCACATGATGTGATAGGGAATAGGGTAACATTGAATGTTTGCTAGGGTGGGGGAGGGTAGGTTAATACAAGAGATGGGAGGAAGTATAGGAGAATAAAAGTATGCCATTGGTCTGATAAGGGAAAGGAAGAGAAGGTTCCTTAGACAATGGGGTGGGAGATACATACAAAAGAGTAGAAGGGAAGTAAATGACAAAATCAATGGCTGGAAAAGCCAAAGGAAATCATACTATTAACTATGTACCAACAAACAAACAAACAAAGCAAAAACTTGTAAGGCATGTAACTCACTGTATAAAATACACATGTAGTTTTTTAGAAATTAATCTCTCATACATCTGACTACAATTTCCCCTCCTTCTATTCTTCCCAACCCCCTCCCTTTCTCCCCCAGATCTACTGCTCCTCTGTTTTTCTTCAGAAAAAAAAAACAAAAATCTCCCAGGGATATCAACCAAATATGCAATAAGACTAAGCCCAAACCCTCATATCAAGGCTGGATGAATCCTTTTCCTCCTACATACATAGTTTTAAAATAAACTTTTCTCATCTTTGGTTGATGGTGTTCCCTCCAAGAGCCAAAGACCAGCTTTAAAAGAATCCCAAATGTCTAACATGAGAAGCCCTCTTTTGAGTTGATAGCCAGGGCTGTCTAACAGTCTCACCAAACTTCCTGCCTACTGCTGCTGCTCTTCGATGCCCTCTAGAGGTGAAATAGAAACCCTTATTTTTTTTCAATTTTTTTATTAGGTATTTTCTTAATTTACATTTCAAATGCTATCCCGAAAGTTCCCTCCCCACTCCCACCACCCTGCTCCCCTGCCCACCCACTCCCACTTCTTGGCCCTGGTGTTCCCCTGTATTGGGGCATATAAAGATTGCAATACCTAGGGGCCTCTCCTCCCAATGATGGCCGACTAGGCCATCTTCTGCTACATATGGAGCTAGAGACACGAGTTCTAGGGGTTCTGGTTAGTTCCTATTGTTGTTCCTCTTCTAGGGCTGCAGACCCCTTCAGCTCCTGGGGTTCTATCTCTAGCTTCTCCATTGTGGGCCCCGTGCTCCATCTTATAGATGACTATGAGCATCCACTTCTGTGGGAGACAGCTATATCTCTTCAGTAAACACTTGCTGTCCTATGCAATAGTGACTGAGTTTAGTGACTGATTTTATGGGATGGATCCCCCGGTGGGGTAGTCTCTGTATGGTCCATTTTTTCATCTTAGCTCTAAACTTTGTCTCTGTAACTCCTTTTATGGGCATTTTGTTTCCTATTCAAAGGAGGAATGAAGTATCCACGTGCTGGTCTTCCTTCTTGATTATCTCGTGTTTTGCAAATTAGATTTTGGGTATTCTATGTTTCTGGGCTAATATCCATTTATCAGTGAGCGCATATCCAATGACTTCTTTTGTGATTGTGTTACCTCACTAAGGATTATATCCTCCAGATACATCCATTTGCCCAAGAAATTCATAAATTCATTTTTTAATAGAAGAATAGTACTCCACTGTGTAAATGTACCACATTTTCTGTATCCATTCCTCTTTTGAGGGACATCTGGGTTCTTTCCATCTTCTGGCTATTATAAATAAGGCTGCTATGAACATGGTGGAGCATGTGTCCTTTTTACCAGTTGGAACATCTGATTATATGCCCAGGAGAGGTATTGCTGGATCCTCCGGTAGTACTATATCCCAGTAACCACATGGTGGCTCATAAATGTCTGAAATCATAGATCCAGGAAATCTGATGGTTCTTCTGGACTCCATGATCTCTGAATATGTATATACACGCATATGTGTATGCAGAGAGACACACAATTGCACATAATTAAAGTAAATTTATTTTTTTAAAAGAAATAAAGGAAGAATTGGGGATTTGGATTTTTCCTGTGTTCCAATTCTTCACAGATTTTTGTTGTTATATTTTATTAGTACTTTCTGACCCCTAATTCAGACATGAATGATAAAATTGATAATACATAGCATATATAATTGATAATATTTATTAGCATACTAATTCTCATAAATACCAATTATTAGCAAGTAGGCATTTAACAGGAGCCAATGATGTTTGGGTGAGTCAAATATAAGTTTAAATGCAAGCATCTCATTTAATCTCTGCTGTTCATATTGTGACATCCTTTCCAGAATCACTGAGCAGCCAGCCAAGGTGGTTTATCTTGCATGATTTGCACAAATCAGTCACTCATTTTTTTTTATCCCAACAGACTTCTTTTTTCATAAACGTGTGTGGACTAATTCTTGTTCTCATGCACGTTCTTCATCCATTTCTTTTCTGAATCCCTATCTCGACCTTGTTACTTGGTATGCTTAGTGGTTGCCATGTGTCACTCTACAAGAGTGCTTGCTTGACCATGTCCTCCAAAAGCAGTAGCTGCAGCAGGATACAGGGCACCTGGATATCCGTAGACAGAACTTATCTGTATGTCACCAAGCTGATTGCGATGTACTGGCTGAGATGCCCCTCCCTCATTCACTTGAAGATGCCCCAGGAAAAGGAAGTCTCGCTATCCCTGATCTGAAGTGAGCTGCTAGTGGGAGATGGCCTCACCTCAGCACCTGTTCAAGTACACAGATTAGCTCTCCTGGTGACAGAACTTGGACATTTTGCCAACCTTCTGTATCCTGTCCACAGCGTTCATGGGTCTCTTCTTTAGGACAAGACTAAATTTGATGCATTCATGTTCTTCAGTATAGATCCCAATTAAAAGATTTATTTTATTTTTATGTATATGTGTGTGGGGATTACCTGTGGAGAGTGTAAAAATCCCTTCGAGCAAGAAGATAGGTTGTTGCGTGGGTGCTGGGAACTGAAATCAGATCCTATGGAAGTGCTCTTCACTTCCAAGTCATCTCTGCATTCATCTTAACTTCATAGGTTAACTGTAATATCCCTCTCCCATTTCTGATACTAGTGTAATTTGAGCTATTTGTCTTTGCTGTCATGATGTAACATTTTCTCCTTTCAACATTACCCAACTGTAAGATTATATGAATGGGTAAATCAATAAATAACATTTATAATAAAGTTTTATGGTTGTGCTTTTTTCAAAGTTTTCCATGTCATCTTCCATTTCTGGTGATTTCCATATGGGTACTTTGTGTTGCAGGAAAGAACAATACATGTCCAGAAGGCACGCTGGCAGATATCTTATAAGAACAAAAGCCAGGATACTTTCATTGTAGAAAAAAAATGATTGAAAGGAAAATGGTATGTGGAGTGTTATTAAGGCTCTAGAATTTTTAAAGTGGAGGAAAAGTCAGCATCAGGCAGAAATAAAAGTAGCAGAGGACTTCTGAACATTCACACAATCACAAGTAAATAAGTTGTGATAGTGTTCAGTAGAAATCTTTGGATGTCTTTAGACCTCAAATAATGAGAAATATGGAATAAGTGGAATGGCATTATGGATTGTGGGTAAGGCATTTGTCCCATTAAAATAACACATGGATTAATTCTTCACAATGACACAATTTATTTATTATTTGTGAGATTATCATCAATTATTGATGGAGTTAGCAAATGATTAAATAAATAAACAGAAATATGAGTGTATAAATAGTCAAAGGCCAAAGTATGAATACAACTCCAAGGACACATAGACAAGAGATTCCAAACTTATTTCATTTGTGTGGGACAATCAAGTAATATGAATGAACACCAAATTTGTCCTACAAGGATATTTGGAGCCCAAGAGATTCCCCATGGGCTTAGTAGACATTAATTTTAGGGTCATGTTGTTAGTCAACTTGACTAGACTTAGCATCATTATGGAAAAACATGTATGGCTGTGTCTATGAAGTTATACCAGTGAGTATTAAAAAGACAGGAAGACCCTTCTCAAATGTGGGGGACAGCAACTCATAGCTGGAGTCCTGTGTTAAAGGGTAAAGGGAACTGGGAGCTATCTTTCATCTCCCTCTGCTTCATGACTAAAGATGGAATATGACCATCAGCATCATGCTCCTGCCTCCATGACGTCTCTCTGTAATGGACTGCATCTTCAAACTGTGAGCCAAAATAAGTCCTTCCTTCTTTAAACTTCCTTTATCAGTTATTTTATCACTATATAAGAGAAATAGCTAATGCAGTTATCTTGTCAGAAAAGACAGGGAAGTAGTTTATGTCAGAAGAGGATGACTCAGTGAAAGTGAGACACAGCTAAGTGCAGAGAGGAGTCAAAGACCTTAAGAGGGAGAGCTGAACACAGGGACGTGCACTGAAGAATGACAACTCTGCTCAGATGGACAAAATGGCATCAACCAAAGTCCTGGCGTTCCATGTATGACCCTGGAGAACTCTTCTCTGAAAATAGAATTATCACATCTCTGTGCTGACATGTAGCACACATGTGCTGACATGTAGCACACATGTGCTATCATGTAGCTCCTGGATTTATAGGTATACCAATCCATGACTTGACCATCAGATCCCACTGAGCTTCTCTCTCCATCTTTAAAAGAAAGTGACTGATGATCAGATCTTGAACAAAAGCAACTGCAGTGGAATCATACAACAAACTAAAACAGAAAAATGATTTGAGAGAAAAACATTGAGATTAAAATCATCTGTGTGTACTTGAAAGTGGAAACATAACACTGCGTGAACAAAGATCTGTTACCCCAACATGACTGGCCAAACAATGCCACCAAGGTTTAGCTTTAGTATAGTGAATCAGTAAATTGGGGGTTTCTAATGAGATCATGGGAAACTTCTCAGTGGCTAAATCATTGAGGAAAATTCTCACCAACCCCAGTAACTGTTAACCACCTGTGAATTCGCTGCGAGTATACCACTAATGGTCTCCATTCCATTTGGGCTTACAGCCACCGAGACTTCAAAAAGAAAGATTCTGTGTCATATCCGGGGGGCATCCTTTTACAATACATTCACATCCACACATACAAAGACCATGTCCCACCCAAATTGAAAGATATATACTTCTGCAGGGATGTAGATAGTCTTCTGTTAATCATGCTGATGTGGAGCGCAGCTGGACTCCAAGAAGGAGAATCAAGAACCCAGGCTCTGATCCTAACTATTCTACCAACAGTAAGAACACTTGTGTAGACATGTATATGCACTAACATACCGAATCATATATATTAAAATTAGCTGCGGACTTGAATTCAGGTGGAAATTAAAAAACATAGAAGCTGAGAAAAATGTTTAAAAAAACAACCTTCTGCCGGGTAAAAGTTATTATTGAAAATGTCAAAATTGATTCCCAGCGTCATGACAGGCACAGACTTTGTTCTTAATCAAACGATGCCAGAAGGATAAATTCTGCTTTGTCCCTGTCTCAGCCTTCATTATTATATGCAACCCGATCTCCTTGTTCACCTTTGGACTTTATAAAGCAGCTCTCTACCCCTACGGAGCACCTACCTTCCTAACCCATTTTCTTGTATTAAGAAAAGCATCTTAAGCTTTAAAGTTTTATTTCTATTAACAAAGAAAGTATAGAGATGTTGAACAGAAATAAATTTTTTTATATAAGGAATTTTGTTTGACTGTTTTTCAGGAAAAAATAATACTGACTTAAAAGAAGAGGCAGGGCAGGACGTTTGTTATCTCGCCCATCTCAGGGTGAGTACCTGGCATTAATGTACACACTCGATCGATCGTGTCTTTAAGACTGAGTCAAGGGAAGCCAAAGGCCAGAGAAAGGCTGGGTGTCTAAGTAAGAGCCATGAACACTGTTTCTGTATACATCATTGGTTTCCCTTACATATAAAGTTATGCTTTGTGGTCTGATAAGTGTGTATCATAGTACCTTGTATAATGTATAATGTATCTAGTATCATAGTATAAAGAATGAGATGATTCTCCCTAGTCAGATGATTTATGATCAGCACAGAGCAGGAGTCTGTGCTCACGGTTGTCATGTGCTGTTGAGATCTGGTATTGTTTAGTACCTTGGTGTTGTAACTGCTAAAAATGCTCCCAAGTGGGACCAGCAAAGTGGTTCAGAGAACAATGGCACCTGCTGTCAAGCCATATGAGGTCATTTTGATTTCAGAGACCTACATAGTGAAAGGAGAAAACTGATTCCCAAAAGTTGTCCTCTGACCTCCAAACGTGCACCATGGCATGTGTAGATCACTCACACTGACACGCATACACACAGACACAGAGACACACAGTCACACACATACACATACTCACACACTCACATAACACACATGTGCATACAAACATGTACACATATTCACACGTACATACATACTCACAACCATAGAAGCATACACATAAATATGCATACACAGGCACATGTGCGCACACACAACACACACACACACACAAAGACATTGTTTTCAAAAAAAAAAAATATATATATATGTTATAGCATATATTTTTAAAAAATAGTGCATGTTATTTATTTATTCTCTCGCTCTCTCTTTCTCTCTCTCTTGCGCACGCACTCTGTGTGTGTGTGTGTGTGTGTGTGTGTGTGCGTGCGTGCGTGCGTGCGTGCGTGTGTGTGTGTGTGTGTGTGTGTGTGTGTGTGGCGTGTTTAAGTCACTGTGCTGCATGTGTCCTGCCATCCTTGTGATAGTCAAAGGACAACTTGTGGAAGTTTGTTCTTTCCTTTTACAATGTAGGCACTGGGGATTGAACTCAGATATCCAGGTTTGGAAATAAATGCCTTCCTTCACCAACTGAGCTATCTCCCTGTTCATGTAACATCTTTTAAGTGTTTCATTGATTGATAATTCTCAAAACATCAAACCTTTTGAAAGTACCTAACTGGGTGGTTTTCAGCAAATCATATTTTCTGGTTTTAGACCAGTTTCTTTATTCCTAAGGAAATCCTGTACTCATTATTCATGATCCACTTTAGCAACAAGGAACATGCTTTCTATTTTATGGCTTGAATTGGGACCATTTCCCCCAAAGCCTTATGTGTTGAAATCCCCATCCTCCAATGCAGCAAGTTTCACAAGAAGGAATTGAAACAATTAATAAAGTCAGAATAGAAACATCCTGTTTTGTATCTTCATTGATTAGTTGATATAGAGTTGGGATTTTATATTTTTTGTTTATAAATAGTAATAATGCTGTTAACACTATATATGGAACTTTTGATGTGTGTGTGTGTGTGTGTGTGTGTGTGTGTGTGTGCTACAACACTCAAAAAAAAAAAAAAAACCTTTCAGGTGTCTATTCTTATCCTCCACTTCATTGAAGCTGCTCACTACTCTGTAAGGCAAGGTCTCTTCTCTCTCCTCTCTTTCCTCCCTCTTCCTTATTCCCCATCCCCTTTCTCTCTCTGGTATTTTGAGACAGAGTTTATCTGTGTAATAGCACTGGATATCCTAGAAGTCTCTTCGTAGATCAGGCTGGCCTCAGAATTACAGGGATCTATCTACCCCTGCCTCCTGAATGCTGGGACTAAAGGCACATGCCACCACACCTTGCTATATATCAGGGTCTCTTTGGATATGTCTGCTGAGCTGTGTAATCCAAGGCTCTCTGGCCTGAAAGTTTTTGTGTGACTCAACCTCTCTCCACCCACTCCCTGCTGGAGGAGTGTTGGGCATGTAGGTGTGGGCCACCATATCTCAAGTAGCTCTTTACATGAGTTTGGAGCATTGAACTGGGATCATCAAGTTTGCAGAGTTAGCACTTCCTTTGTCTGAGTGGTCTCTCTGGCTCTGTTTTCTCTTTTTGAAGAACTGCTAAGCTTGTTTCCCAAAGTGGCTGCAGCAGTTGAATGAACTGATGAATGAGCTTTCCAATCTCCATATCTTTGCCAGTGTTAGTAATCATGCATGCTGTTATTCTAGTCACCCCAATGATGTAGTGTCTCATTGTGGTTTTGATCAGCATTTCTCTAAATAACAATGGTGGTGATGTCTTTCAGCAGGCTTGGCTTTATTACCCACTTGCATATTGTCTTTTGCAGGATGCATCTAACTGAATGCTTTCCCCCATTTTAACTGTGTCCTTTTGTTAATTCAAGCAATCCTTTATATGTCCAATATCATTGTCGATACAAAGCTTGCAAACACTTTCTCTCTTGCATGGGTTGTCTTCCGTTTTCATGATGATGTCCTTCGAATCATATACTCTTAAAACATTTTGATGAAATTCAATTGACAATGTTTCCTACTATAATTATAACTATTGTGTTTAAAAGTTCAGTCATTAGGGTGTGCTTTTCCCGTTGTTCAATAGGGTGTCGTGTACCTCACTCTTACCTAGGAAATCTTTAACTTTTTATATAGCTGATGAGGACCCTTACATTTAACTCCTAGATGGTGAGAATTCAGGTGTGTGTTACCAAGCTACCAGTTAACCTAGTACTAGAGATCAAATCCAAGGTCTTATGCATGTTAGACAGGCTCCACCAACCATACTACATCTCTAGCCTCCAAGGATATATTATTTATATGTTCTGAGAGTTTTAGAATTATTTTCTTATATTTAGTTCTATGATCTGTTTTGAGTTCATTTTTTTTCAATAGATTTCATGTAACCCAGGCTGATCTTGAGCTCCCTAAATAGCCAAGTATGACTTCTTACTTGCTGGGAGTAAAGGACTGGATCCTCCATCACTACCCCACGAATTAACTTATCTGCTTTCTATGACTGTGTAAACCAGGCTGACTTCAATTTGACCATGTGTAGAGGATGATCTTGAACTTCTGATTCTCCTGATTCCACCTTCCAGGTTCTAGGACCACATGTACGTGCTATCGTGCATGGTTTATGTGGTGCTAAGACTTGAATCCAGAGGTTTCTCCAGGCCAGGCTCACACTATGCCAACTGATCCACATACATAGCTCCTGTCTTCTGTCACAAATCCTCTTTAAAAGAAGCCAAATCCTGAATTTTGGAAGGAAGGAATTCCTAAGTCACAAAACTATAGATTGCTGAGAGCAATTTTGGTAGGCAGCCATATCTAAAGGAAGAATTTGAGCCTCACCAATGGGTATCCCTCTGTAATGCATGGTCACCCAGCTTCCTGGGCTCCCCACCTAACACTGCAGAGTCCCCAGTACCAGAAAAATCTCAAACTTACTTTGATGTAAATTTTAACATGACGTCTTGGATTTTTATTGCCCATTGGATCCTACAAAGTGTGCAGCCATTTGTTGTTGTTGTTGTTGTTGTTGTTGTTGCTGTTGTTGTTGGTGGTGGTGGTCAGAATCTTCCCACTGGCTCTATTGTGCACTTTATAAATTCATTATGAACTAAGAACTGCTCTTCTAGCTCAAGAAGCTGAACTCCAGAAAATCAAATAACCCCATTAAAAATTGGGTACAGAGATAAACAGAATTCTCAACTGAGAAATACCAGATGGCTGAGAAGCATCTGAAAGAATGTTCAACTTCCTTAATCATCAGGGAAATGCAAATCAAAACAACCCTGAGATTCCACCTCACAACAGTCAGAATGGTTAATATCAAAACTTCAGGTGACAATAGATGCTGGCAAGGATGTGGAGAAAGAAGAACACTCCTCCATTGCTGGTAGGAGTGCAAGCTTGTACAACCACTCTGGATGTCAATCTGGCAGTTCCTCAGAAAATTGGACATAGTACTACCAGAGGATCCAGAAATACCTTTCCTGGGCATATACCCAGAAAATGTTCCAACTGGTAATAAGAAACACATGCTCCACTATGTTCATTGCAGCCTTACTTATAATACCCAGAAGCTGGAAAGAACCCAAATGTCCCTCAACAGAAGAATGGATACAGAAAATGTGGTACATTTACACAATGGAGTACTACTCAGCTATTAAGAACAATGAATTTATGAAATCTTGGGCAAATGGATGTATCTGGGGGATATCATCCTTAGTGAGGTAACCCAAATCACAAAAGGAGTCACTAGATATGCACTCACTGATAAGCAGATATTAGCACAGAATCTTAGAATACCCAAGATACAATGTGCAAAACACAAGAAAATCAAGAAGAAGGAAGACCAGCATGTGGATACTTCATTCCTCCTTAGAATAGGGATCAAAATACCCATAAAAGGAGTAACAGAGACAAAGTTTGAAGCTAAGACGAAAGGATGGACTATCCCGAGACTACCACACCAGGGGATCCATCCCATAATCAGTCACCAAACCCAGACACTATTGCATATGACAGCAAGAGTTTGCTGAAGGGACCCTGATATAACTGTCTCGTATGAGGCTATGCCAGTGCCTGGCAAATACAGAAGTAGATGCTCACAGTCATCTATATGATGGAACACAGGGCCCCCAATGGAGAAGCTATAGACAGTACCCCAGGAGCTGAAGGGGTCTGCAACCCTATAAGAGGAACAACAATATGAACTAACCAGAACCCCCAGAGCTCGTGTCTCTAGCTGCATATGTAGCAGAAGATGACCTAGTTGGCCATCATCAGGAAGAGAGGCCCCTTGGTATTGCAAACTTTATATGCCCCAATACAGGGGAATGCCAGGACCAAGAAGTGGGAGTGGTTGGGTAGGGGAGCAGGGCAGGGGGAGGGAATAGGGAACTTTCAGGATAGCATTTGAAATGTAAAATAAGAAAATATCTTTTAAAAAAGGAAAAAAAGAACTGCTCTCCTTTCTCCTGTTCTTACTGGGAATGTTTATAGCTATTGTCCTTCCCCATCCCTTCAGTGAGTACCAAGTCTGTGACAGGGTAGATAACTGATCCTTTGAATTCAATGTTCCCCTGAACAAAGAGAGATACCTTCAGACCAAATAAGAAGAATGCCAGCCATCACTCCCAGAATGGGAGCCTGGTTCTTGCTGTTCTGCCTAATACCTCAGGGGGAAGATAATACCCATTGTGTTGGACAGAAAGCATGTCTTGTGTACAATGGCAACTGAAACAAATATTTGCTGACTAGAGGGAGAATACCTGATAGTTTAAGTGTTCTTCATATAATGATGCTCTGTCCAGTGGAATTCAGACATGTTTATGTGATTTACCTTGATGGATAAAATTCCAGCTAACATGCTCACAGCTTTCAACAGGCATGTCACTGCATATTGCATGAGGAATTCCACCACTGTTCAGACCAGAAAACTCAGTCAGTCCTTATTAAACAAATATCAATAAAAGTCATCTGTGCTTCTAGTACCATTAAGGCTGTCTGTTACTACAGTATAATTAGCCTATGCCTCTTTATTAGGAATTAACATCTCTAAAAGTTCATTTGACCCCAGGATAAAGGCTGATTATCTTAGGGCTAGAGCTATGGGGTAGAAGTTAGGAGTGTAGTATGTACTGCTCTTGTAAAGGGCCTGAGCTCCTGTGTTAAATGGGTCAAAGGCTATAATTTGACTCCAGGGGATCTGATGCTGCATTATGGACTCCAGAGTCTCCTGCACTCAGACATACACAAACCCTAACGTGCACATATAAACATATTATTTTTTAAGTTAACATTTGTCGTGAAGGGACATTAAATATGATTGCATATAGCCACATACAAATGTTTTCATACAAACAAATTTGCAGTATTAATGGGTGTCATTTACACAGTACCACATATATTGAAAAATTCTGTTTACAGTATTGAGTAATTTATAAACAACAGAATTTTATTTTTTATAGTTTTGAACCCCAAGTAGCTCAAGATCTAGTTTGTTCAAATTTCAAGGTCTAGAAAAGCCTCATTTCTCATGAAAAGACCTTCTGACTTTATTCTCTTGTGATAGAAAAGGCAAGACAGAATTCTGGGACCCTTTTTAATAAAAGTGTTTTTATTATTATTTAAGGTGTGTGTGTGTGTGTGTGTGTGTGTGTGTGTGTGTGTTTGTGTGTGTGTGTGTGCGTGTACAATCACACATCAGTTTGTGAAGGCCAGAGATGTTGGATCCCCAAATTCTAGAAAGACAGGGGCTTGACAGGTTTCTGATTTGGGGCCTAGGACCCAAACTGTCATCCTTTGTAAGTACAGAAACCCTCTCAGCTACAGTCCCATCTCCCCTGTCCTCTCTCGGATCTCTTTTATAAGGGCACTCTTGTAGTTTCTTCCCTGTTGCTTTGATAAAATCACACCTTGACCAAAAAGTAACCTATTGAAGAAAGGATATATTTCACTTAGAATTCTATGTCATAGTCTGTTATTTTTGTAGCATCAAGACAGGAACTTCAAACAGCTAGTCCATCCCATCCACAGTCAAGGGGAAAGAGAAATAAAGACACGTGTGCTCGCTTGCTTGCCAGGCAATCATAGACAAGGTCTTTCTACATCAATTAAAGTAAGACTACCCCTAATCGACAAGCCCAGAGCCCAAGCCAATTTAGACAATTCTTCATAGAGACTCTCTTCCCAGATGACTGTAGGTTGTGTCAAGTTGACAATGAAGCTGACTATAGCAAGCACTAACCTCTTTAAGAGGATTCTACTTTCACGATTCCATCCACTCCCAGAAGTCCCACTCCTTGTGATACTGTTACTTTGGGGGTCAAGATTCTCTTTAGGAATTGGGATGGTAGCACACTTACTCAGAAATTAGCAGAAACTGTACATGTTATTTAGATTATTATAAATATGTCACACTTGAATGTGAATGAGATTGTATGACTGTGTTTTTCGTCTAAAATTCTGAGCTAAGAGTTTGCAAAGTGTTAGGGTGTGTTTATACCTACTTTGGATCTGTGACAAACTGGACACACAGAGAGAGAGAGAGAGACAGAGAGACACAGAGAGACACAGAGAGAGACTGGCAAGAATTTGAAAGGAAAATGATGAGCCTCACATGGTCAGTGTTGCCACCTCTGTTTGGAATATTTCCAGCAAAACATGCTAACTGCGGATACAAAGATGAGACAAGCAGTTGTTTCTCCACATCGGGCTTCCTATTTACCACACAACTCTAAGATATTCCAAATGGCATCTACAGTTATCTCAACATATTCAACAGCTGTCAGGGATTGGCCTGTGATGGTGTGAACACAAGCCATCTGCTCCCCACTGGAAACCTGATTATTCAGGAAGCCCACTTCTTGCCGATGGCTTACAGCCCCTCAGGGTGTTTATCCGCATGGAAACACGGATAAGTGGGACACTCTTTAGTAGAACTGGTGCCATCCAGAAATGTTTTGAAAAGCATGAGGTTGATTCAGACTTCACACTTCTGGATCATACTGATGGATCATTTCTCCTCCCCATAGGAGATGAGCTATCCATGAAAATCTACAGAATAAAATGTCCTCAGAAAGAAGACTTCAGAGTAACGAAAACATAAGATATCTTCAAGTTAAATGAGCATGTACCAGAGTGACAAAATGAAATGGAAATGATCCTATTTTAAGATCCCATTTTAAGGACAATTCCGTATGTGAATTAATGTTCTGTTAAAAAGTGCTATCTCCGATTCTCTATAAGACCTTCATCGAGTGATTTAATCTTTCTGGTCTTCAGTATCTTCATAAACCTAATTAGATTAGGATGTCTTTACCACCAGCTACATTGTACTTTCATACAATTCTTATGACATGATATTAGAACATTTTCTGAAAAATGAGCCACGGGGAATGAGGTATACCTATTTCCATGGCTTCCAGCTAGCTATCCAAACATCTTCGCTTACCTGGGTTGAATTTCTTCCTGGATATAGAACTGGATGAAATCATTCAGAGAATCTGCCTATGCAGATGCAGAGCACAGGAGAGACTGCTGGCCACCCTGTGCCCCTTTCTTCTGTAGGACAGCAGACTAAGAGAATGAGTGGACAGCAGTGACCAAGAGACTTGGGTGGAGGCACTAAAAGTGGCTTTTGAGAGCTCACAGGAAACAAGAATCAAAGCTTGATTTGGGACTGCTAAAAAGTAGCGGCTTGTGCCAGCATCCACCAGAGGGTTACATAGAGGAGGGGGTTCTCAGAGGCTTGCTTTAATAATCAGAGTCAATAAGATTCTAAAGCCCAGGTTTGGACCAGCTGAACAGACAGAGGTGAGCTGGCACTGTGCCTAATGCTAACAAAGGTCAGGTTGCCCTGAAAATAAAGATTGTAGATTCCTTCTGAGACTCAGGTGTTATCAAAAGTGATTGTGTACCATGTCCCGGACATGCAATCATCGAACAAACAGGAAGGTTCACTGGTAAAATGTAAAAGGAAATTTGCAGTGAAATTAAAAGAAAAATAAGTGTTGTAGGTACTGAGTTCTAAGACAGTGATTAGAGGTCATGTGCAAATGTTATGCTGAAGAAATGATCTGAGGGTGGGAGTTGTGGCACAGGACATGGGAGCAGAACTCTTGGAAAATATAATGTGACTGAAGTTAAACACCCACCACAATGATTCTAAAAAGAAAGGGAAACTGGAGCAATGAATTGATAATGAGAGGAAGCACAGGTTAAGAATATAGTTTAAAAGGTATCAGACTCCATGATGGACGGGAGGCAGAGGTATTGAAATGTAGACTTGGTAGGTTGCCCACACCCCAGTGGATGGCCCTACACACATACACAGATGGGCAACACCCACTGCACTCAGAAGGTAGAGAAAGAGAGAGAGAGAGAGAGAGAGAGAGAGAGAGAGAAGTAAAAATGTCTGAAGCCAAGGGAAAAAGAGCAGAAATCATAAACAGCATAGAGAAAAAATATTATTCCCAAAGGGATTGGTAGTATCTTCACAGTTTTCTGAATACAAAAAAATAGGAACTCAAAACAATAGATAGAAACAAACACACACACACACACACACACACACACACACACACACACACTCACATATGCAAACACACACAAAGAGAGAAAATGAAAAAGAATAATTTAAGGGATCCACACACCATAGAGTACTCCCTCAGGACCTCAGATTAGGCACAGACCACTTCAAACACCAATTCTCAACACAAAGACATCCTTTATTAAAAAAGGTAAAGAGACAAAGTAGCTGAGTCTGAATCAGGCAGAAACAGCAGCGAAGAGCTAAGCAGGCACAATTTTAAGAAGAGCAAAGGGGAAATCTGTGTTAGAAAGAGATAGGATGGCTGTAAGATCTGATTGGTCATGTTTGTCAGGATAAACAAATGAGGAATTTTGAATTGGAATTGACTTTGATAGGTGGTCCTCAGGGATTCGCCTCAGAAATGAGTCAGGCATACAAAAGTGGCCAAATAAGGGAATAGACTTGGTGGCTAGCTTTAGAAATGTGGAAATGCCTAAATCTATCACACATCAATTAAAATTTTTCATTAAAATAAAAACAAGCAGAGAGAGGGGAGAGAGAGAGAGAGAGAGAGAGAGAGAGAGAGAGAATATCTAACAGTTCTGCAAGGGAAAGGGAAGGCCAAGTTCGAGATGCTTAGGCCTATTAGAGGCATCTAATAATGAAAACTTGCAAAAGTATTATTTACAACCACATGAACATTTCATTAGATGCTAAAAAGCATTTGACAAAATTCAAGATCGGGAATTCAAGGACCATACCTAAACATAGTAAAAGCATTATACAGCAAACCAGTAGCCAACATCAAACTAAATGGAGAGAAACTTGAAGCAATCTCACTAAAATTAGGGACTAGACAAGACTGACCACTCTCTCCCTATCTATTCAATATAGTACTTGAAGTCCTAGCCAGAGCAATTAGACAACAAAAGGAGATACAAATTGGAAAGGAAGAAGTCAAAATATCACTATTTGCAGATGTCTGATAGTATACTTAAGTAATCTCAAAATTTTGACCAGAGAACTCCTAAACCTGATAAACAACTTCAGCAAAGTGACTGGATATAAAATTAACTCAAACAAATCAGTAGCCGTCCTCTACTCAAAGGATAAACAGGCTGAGAAAGAAATTAGAGAAACAACACCCTTCACAATATTCACAAATAATATAAAATACCTTGGTGTGACTCTAACTAAGCAAGTGAAAGATCTATATGACAAGAACTTCAAGTCTCTGAAGTAAGAAATTGAAGAAGATCTCAGAAGATGGAAAGATCTCCCATGCTCATGGATTGGTAGAATGAATATAGTAAAAATTGCCATCTTGCTGAAAGCAATCTACAGATTCAAGGCAATTCCCATCAAAATTCCAACTCAATTCTTCACAGAGTTAGAAAGAGCAATTTGAAATTCATCTGGAATAACAAAAATCACAGGATAGGGAAAACTATTTTCAACAATAAAAGAACTCCTGAGGGAATAACCATCTCTGACCTCAAGCTGTACTACAGAGCAATTGTGATAAAAATGGCATGGTATTGGTACTGTGACAGGCAGGTAGATCAATGGAATAAAATTGATGACTCGGAAATGAACCTACATACCTATGATCACTTGATCTTTGACAAAGGAAATAAAACCATCCACTGTCTTTACAGCATTTTTAACAAATGGCGCTGGCTCAACTGGCAGTTAGCATGTAGAAGAATGCAAATCAATCCATTCTTATCTCCTTGTACAAAGGTCAAGTCCAAGTGGATCAAGGACCTCCAAATAAAACCAGATACATTGAAACTAACAGAAAAGAAACTGGATAAGAGCCTTGAGCACAGGCTAAAATGTCTTGAACAGAACACCAGTAGCTTATGCTCTAAGATCAAGAATTAACAACTGAGGCTTCATAAAAATACAAAGTTTCTGTAAGGCAAAGGACACTCTCAATAGGACAAAACAGCAACCAACAGTTTGGGAAAAGATCTTTACGCACCCTACATCTGATAGAGGGCTAATATCCAATATAAACAAAGAACTCAAGAAGTAGGACTCCAGTTTAACCTTATTAAAAATGGGGTACAGATCTAAACAAAGAATTCTCAATTGAAGAATATCAAATGGCTGAGAGGCACCTAAAGAAATGATAAACATCCTTAATCATCAGGGAAACACAAATCAAAACAACACTGAGATTCTACCTCACACCAGTCAGAATAGCTAAAATCAAAAACTCAGGTGACAACAGATGCTGGAAAGATGATGAGAAAGAAGAACACTCCTCCATTGCTGGTACAACCACTGTGGAAATAAGTCTGGCAGTTCCTCAGAAATTTGGACATAATACTACCTGAGGACCCAGCTGTACCACCCCTGGGCATAAATCTAGAAGATGCTTCAACATGTAATAAGGACACATGTTCAACTATGTTCATAGCAGCCTTATTTATAATAGACAGAAGCTAGAAAGAACCAAGATTTCCCTCCACAGAGGAATGGATGTACAAAATGTACACAATGGAGTACTACTCAGCTATTAAAAACAATGAATTTATGAAATTCGTAGGCAAATGGATGGAACTAGAAAATAACATCCTGAGTGAGGTAACCCAATCACAAAAGAACATACATCGTATGAACTCATTGATAAGTGGATACTACCCAGAAGCTCAGATTACCCAAGATACAATTTACAGACCACATGAAGCTCAAGAAGAAGGAAGATCAACGTGTGGATACTTCAGACCTTCTTAGAAGGGTGGTCAAAGCACCCATGAGAAGAGATACAAAGACAAAATGTGGAGTAGAGAATGAAGGAAGGGCCATTTAGAGATTGCCCAGCTATGGATTTATCTCATAGACAGTTATCAAACCCAGACACTATTGTAGATGCCAACAAGTGCTTGCTGACAGGAGCCTGATATAGCTGTCTCCTCAGATGCTCTGCCAGTCCCAGACAAATACAGAAGTGGATGCTCACAGCAAACCAATATACTGAGCATGACTACCCAATGGCGGAGCTAGAGAAAGGACCCAAGGTGCAAAAGGGGTTTGTAGCCCCATAGGAGAAACAACAATATGAACTATCCAGTACCCCCCAAACTCCCAGGGACTAATCCAACAGCCAAAGAGTACAAATGGAGGGACCCATGGCTCCAGCTGAATATAAAGCAGAGGATGGTCTAGTCTGTCATCAATGAGAGGAGAAGCCCTTGGTCCTGTGAAGGCTCGATGCTCCAGTGTAGGGGAATGCCAGGACAAGGAAGTGGAAATGGGTTGGTTGGTGAACAGGAGCAAGGGAGATAAGGTAAGGAGGAAAGAGAATAACATTTGAAATGTAAATAAATAAAATATCTAATAAAAGTATTATTTACAACTCACCAATCTGTTAGATGTTATTTGCTTTTTGTTTTTTAAAGATTAATTGATTTTTAATTTATATGTTTGAGTGTTGCCTACCTGCATATGTGATTACCATAGGAATATGTTTCTCACAGAGGCCATAAGAAGTCATAGCATCCCCCTATAACCTGAGCTATGGATTCTTGTGAATTGCCATATGGGTACTGGGAACTGAATCTGGGTCTTTTGGGAAAATATCAAATGCTCTTTTAACCACTCAGCCATTTCCCTAACCCTACTCAAGGTTTTCCTAAATGAAATTTTAAAGAGAGCATCTTTAGGTAAGATGAAAATTATAAAAGATAGGTATGTAAAAAATGAAGAGTAATGAAAAAGAAAAGGAAAAAAAGAGGGTTTTTGATTCACTAGAATTGTATTTATAAATAGCTGTGAGTTGTTAATATGTGTTCTGGGGCCCAAGTCTAGGACCGCTGCAAGAAGAGCAAGTGTTCTTAACCACTGAGTTGTCTCCCCAGCCCTAACAAAACTAAATGAATTTAACTTCAAGATGCTGTTATTAATGTAATATATTTAAAATACTAAAAATTAAGAAGTAAAATGGCAGGATAAAACAGGAAGGTAATAAGCAGGTTGAATTGTCTTAATTTTTCACATTATGTAGGAAGCAGCCTATGAGTATCTTTACACTGGAGTCCATGAGCTTAAGAATGAATAATACATTCCTCCTTTGAATAGGAAACAAAATACCCATGAAAGGAGTTACAGAGACAAAGTTTAGAGCTAAAATGAAAGGATGGACCATGCAGAGACTAACCCACCGGGGATCCATCCCATAATCAGTCACTAAACTCAGACACTATTGCATAGGACAGCAAGTGTTTACTGAAGGGACCCTGATATAGCTGTCACGTACAGAAGTGGATGCTCACAGTCATCCATAAGAGGGTGCACGGGGCCCACATTGGAGAAGCTAGAGATAGAACCCCAGGAGCTGAAGGGGTCTGCAACCCTAGAAGAAGAACAACAATAGGAACTAACCAGAACCCCCAGAACTCGTGTCTCTAGCTCCATATGTAGCAGAAGATGGCCTAGTCAGCCATCATTGGGAGGAGAGGCCCCTTGGTACTGCAATCTTTATATGACCCAATACAGGGGAACGCCAGGGCCAAGAAGTGGGAGTGGGTGGGCAGGGGAGCAGGGCGGGGGGAGGGGGGAGGGGACTTTCAGGATAGCATTTGAAATGTAAAATAAGAAAATATCTAATAAAAAATTGAAAAAAAAGAATGAATAATACAATCATTTTTCCAACTACTAAGTAGAGACTGATTATTTAGAAGTTTGCAAGAGAAGAAAATACACTAAAAATGTCTACTGTTAAAGTACACAAGAAAGAGGGGCTAAGGAGATGGCTCCGTGAGTGAAGCCCTCGCTGAACAAGCAAGAGGACCTTGGCTCACGTTGCCACCACTTGCCTACACACCGGGAATATGATGCACACCTGTAATCCTAAATCAGGCGTGAGTGGCCAGGTCCCTGGCTCCTAGTCCAGACAGGAGAGCCGAAACAATGGTTTTCAGTAAGAGTACCTGGCTCACAAAAAATCAAGATAATTGAAAAGAAACTCTAGTTTGATTTCTGACCTTTACACATTTGCATGTGCACACACATATATACACATCATTTTATATTATTTTCAAAGTAGACAAGAAAAAGAAAAGGCATACAATAATAGGTGATAAAATTTAAAAGAAATTAGGGAAAGAAAAAAATCTACACTCAAGGTATAATACAAGTTACATTAAGTGCAAATGAAATAATTCACACAAATGAGGAAATATGTTTGTTTTAAATTTTCTATAGATGTATGGAAAAATCATCATAAATGTTGTGATTTAAAATAACACTCGTTTAGTAACTCACCATTCTTTGCATAGACTGTTCCAACAAGACTAGCCAGAAGTTTTTAATGAGGGTCTCTCGAGCTAAATTTAAAGAATCAATAAACACACATTTTTATCTGAGAGATCTGAGAGAACATCTTCTCCTGAGATTATCAGCTTGTTGGCTGATCTTGTTGTACTACTAAAGTGTATATATACAAAGACGCCTAAGGTAGCATCCTACAGAATTCCTGTACATCCATGGTTATTAAGGTGTTATCTGGAGTAGCCAGTATGTGGGACTTGTACAACTTCCTGCCAGTCAACTAAGAGTTTCTATCACTTATGCCTGTGTATACAGACTACACATACACACACACACACACACACACACACAAACACACGCACATGCATGTGCGTGTGCATGTTTAAATGAATATATATATAATTTTATGCACACATATATAATTTTATGCATATATATAATTTTATGCATATATATATATACATATATATATATATAAAATTTTAGTGAAGGCCAGGCACTACAATGTAAAAGGAAAAGATAAATGAATGCTAATAATAACTCACTGAAGAATAAAGAAGAATATGTGTATTGCTCATCTATAACCACATGATCTATGACAAAGAGGGCAAAGAGAAACAGCAAAAATAGCAGTCTGCCACCCAATTCTGTTGCATTTGCTGTATGGAAAAGAGAAGCTCAACTTTTTCTCAAGCCAAGCATACAGCCAATAATAGGATGTTGAGATTAGAGTTCACTAAAAAAACCAATGACTTCAGAAGAAAATTGTTTATATGTTTTTGGATAAACAGAAATATAGCATTAGGAAGTAAGGAAGAGATTAGCCAAGTAGACTAGGAAAAGTCATGCACCAAAGGGAAGATGATATTTCTAGTATATGTAGCTGGCAAAGGCCACAAGCTAGAGTTTATAAAGAACCTTTACAAGTCAACAAGAAAAAAAGAAGTAAGCCAATAGAAAACCTTGGCAGAGGCTTTTAAAACTATTTCACTCTAAATAGAAAAGGTTGTTGTATGCCATTAATTCTTAAGAGAACATAGCATGAAAGCGATTGCAGGCTGCTGCTCCCCACATAAAAGCTTCAGTTTAAAAGGGCATAACACCCAGAGCTAGAAAAACTTAATCACTTGGATCACTTTGTGAATGTCGAAAGAAATGTTTTGTGGGACAAGAAAATTGAGTGTTTATTCTTAAGTTGAACATGTATATAATCTATGACTATGGAATTCTGCCTTCAAGCATATGCTATAAAATATATACACTGCATAGATCAAACAGTGTTTCTAATGATGGCCATAGTAGTACAATTTACAACATCCCCAAAACAGAAGTCAAATTATCTGTCAGTAACACAATACGTGTAGCTCCATGAATGTAATAGCACAGAGTGCTACAACATTTCTTTATTACTGCTACATCCAATACCATCTGCCAACACACAATAAAAACATGTGCCATGTGTATCTAAGCCATGGTGACACACATACAGATAGACGATATGACTCACCTATACAGTTCAAACAGGTAGAATAAATTATCAGAATGACAGTAGGTTAAGAATGGTCTTTAGAAAAGAATGAAATGTTACAGTCTATAAAGTTGGTAGCTGGGATGGACTTTTTAGGGTTCTAAGATGCTGTTTTCTAAATCTGGGTGGAGACTAGGTAAGAGGATTCATCGTTGCATTCATATACCTTTTCATGGTTGTGACCAAATATCTGACAAAAGTCTATTTAAAGCCCCAGGAAGTGTTTACTCTTTGTGGCTCAAATTTAGGGAGGATACAAACCTTCATGGAGGAAAGAATGCTATGTTAAGCTGGTCTCAATGTGTACATTCAGGAAGCAGTGGAAATGAAAGCTAAGGCACAGCTTTCTATCACTTTCTATCACTTTTATTCTCCAAACCGTAGGATTGCACCACTCCCATATCCAGTGAGTCTTTCCTTCTCAGCTGATTCCTTTGTAAGACAATCATAAACATCCCTAAGTACATGGTTTATCAGTACTCTAAAGGGTTTTTGTTGTTGTTGTGTGTCTTCTTTCTTTCTTTCTTTCTTTCTTTCTTTCTTTCTTTCTTTCTTTCGTTCGTTCTTTATTAGTTCTGTGAATTGGATAGTCCAAGTTAAGCATTACAAAAAAAAAAAAAAAAAAAGTTAACCATCAAAAGTCTATCCCTTGTCAAATTGACATCCAAATACATCATTTTAAAACATATATATGACCTCTGTTCCTCATAGGTTCATGGCCATTTCATAAAGAAAAATTCACTAGTCCAACTTCAAACCAATTTCAATACTATATAAAGTTTGAGTTTTTTTTTTCTGAGACATAAGAGAAACTCTTAACTGTGGGACCTTACAAAATAAAATTAAAACGTTAAGTAGGATACTTTGAATATACAGTGCCATAGAATTAAGACATCTATTCTAAAAGTGAATGAGACATGGCAATAAAATACTGACCCAACCCACTACTGAAGCTCAGAGTGAAGACGAATCATTTACCTCTGAGAACTGGGGACATTTGGTGGCATTATCTGGGAACATGGAGCTGCTCTTTCAGGCCAGCTCAGCTTACCAGCTGCTGCTAGTCCTAGCACCTCCAAACCCTTGTAGCCTCTGCTGCTAAATAAGTTTCACCTTCTTCACTTCATGCAATGACTTCTCAAAGCCTATAGGCAAGGAATCCAATCCAGCCAGACAGATTTTTGAACCTTGTATCCAAGTTCCATTACTCTGTAACTCTTTTAGTCATGATTTTGAAATCAGCAATGTACCACACTGAAAGTTCTATTGATATCTTGTTATTTAGAGTGCCTTCCCCATCCATGTGTCAAACTGAAATGACTGGACGTGGGAAAATGCTTCCCTGAGAAGTTATTTTTACATGAGTGACAGCTTTGGTGGCATTCTCAGTTCAGCCATCCTTTCAAATGAATCTCAGTTTTTATAAACTTTCAATGGGTAGCTTTTCATTCTCAAGGGGTCTTTCCTATTGTCCTAGTGCAAAGTTTAAAGATTCTCCTGAATTGTAGCAATCCTGTTAATTACATTTGCTTATCTCTACCTACTTGTCTAAAACTTTGAACATGCTTATAACCCTTTTCTCACCAAGCTGAATGTTTCTATTTTCTAAGAAATGTGAATAAAAAATTCAGTAAGATTCTTTGGCAGAATGTAACATGAATAACCTCTAGTCCAGTTCCCAATACAGAAGCCTTGTTCTGTTCTAAAATCACATGAGTCAAGTTGTTACTGTCCATATTTTTCTCAATTTTGCATTTCACAACTCCCACTAAAATATACCATTAATGTTGGTTCATAGAATTCAAGGTTGTTTTATTTCACAGTTCTAATCTCTCTCACATTCTTCCACAAACCATATGTATACGCCTATAAACTACACAACAACCCCACTCCTGATACCAATTTCTATATTAGTTACCTTTATCAGTACCATGACTAAATAGACAATAAAAAGTAAATTAATGAAAGAAGAGTTTGACAGGGCAGGAATAACATGATGTTGGTGGGATATTCACATAATATCTTCAGTCAGGAGGCAGAATGAGATAAATTCTTATGTTTAGTTCATCTTATCCTTTTCCCAGCTTTATTTAGTATGAGACTTCAGCCCATTGCATGCTGTCACCAAACTTCAGGGTGAGTCATTCCTCCCCAGTTAAATCTCTTTAGAAGTGCCCTCACAGACATACACAATGTTGTGACTAATTAAATTCTTAAATGTTTCATAATCCAATCACTTTGACAATAAAAACGAATCATCATAACTTTGAAATAATTCATTTATGTATATGATTTTTGTATAATTACATGTGATGTTATAGCTATACTTCAGTAAAATGTGCCTCAAGTACATAAAAGGAATGGAAATAATACTTAATTGACTTTTTACATGTATATTGGACACTTTCATTAGTATTCTCATACAGTTTAAACGAGGCATTGATGGCCCAAGGACACATTATGCTCTTGAAATCTCAACAGTTTTTCTTTATTTGGGCAATACAGAGAATCTAAAGAGAATAGAAGTATGTTCTGTTTTTCACAACTCCTATCTTCTCTGTGAAATCCTCTCTCCACTCTACAACACAGGCAAGATGCTGTTATTACATTTTATTAATGATGAAGCTGAGTTGCTAAAAAAAATTAAGCATACTATCCTGGAGATGTCAAATCTTGTATTTGCTAAATAAATTTTTGTAGTGTGACCTTTTTCTACATGATCAGTTCATAGCCATGGGAACAAGCTATGCAGAACAGCATATAGATGTCTAGGTTTATGCTAATATAAATAAAGCTATGAACACACAGAGTACTGAGAAGCCATATATTCTCATTTGGAATTGCATCCATTCCTGTGTTCTTCAATGTACAATTGATCTTAGGAGATGTTATATGGAATTGGAAGGCTAACTCAAGGTATATTCCATAATGTAGCATTTACGAAGCCATTCTTCACGATGGAATGAGACTTCGGGGTGATGAAGCTGTTTGAGGTTCATGCACACTCCTGTAGGTAACCCTTGACCCATGCCTGTAAGCCAAATTGGATTGTTATGGACTTGTACTTTGGTATGTTATCTGTGTCCTCAATAGGTAAAGCTACTTTTGTTCATATTTCCCCCTGGAAATTTGATGCTACAGAAAATGTTCAGAATTGGGTACAATTGCAAATCCTCTTGGTTTCCTTCTGACCAAATTATATGAGATACTATGCCTAAAAGAAATACAATTTAAGACCCTCTTATTTCATGAATGATGAATTTACACACCTAAAATCCCAAGACCCAGTGCAAGTTTGTGATTCACTTGCGCATAGTATATTTCTAGTATTAATAAGAATAGAATCTTCCTTTATAAACTGAGAAAATCCAAGGAACAATTATAAAAATTAAAGAATCTTATAACTGGTTCTCAAAGCTGATGGAGGGTGGGCAAACGTCCCAAAACACTTTTATTAGCTGTGGCTTTTAAAGATTTTTCGGGTTTATAAGGTTCTGATAATAAAGTCATCCCATAGACTCTGAGTTTTATTTCTGCCTTAAGTACCTGGCATTTCAACCTGGTGTTTAATTAAAATAATCCAGCGGAAACAATTGCACTTCTGTCCAGGCAGCTGGGCTTCACTGAAGCTGGTGTGCATTTATTACTTCACTCAGCACAAGTAGATTGGCGACCACTGTGTGACAGGCACTATGCTTAGCAGTATTCATGAGATAAAGGATGAGTTCCACCCCCAAAACAATCTGGCAAGAATAGAGATAAAGTAAGTAAGCAGGCATTTATAATCTACCCCTAATGCTGCTATTACATCTGTAAACAGAGCATCTAATACAGAGGCCAAAGACATTTAGATAAGAAAAAAACATGTATACTACAAAGGGGCTACTACCAAAGTTGGGGTGGTGGACCAATGGGTAATTGACTATTCATGCAAGCATGGAATTTTAAAATAAAATACCCTATTTACATAAAGCCAGGCATTGTACTACATGACTGTGATTCCGGTACTGCTATGGTGAGATGAGAGACAAAGAAAAAAATTACTGCCATGGTGAGTTGAGAGACAAAGGAAAGAATTACTGTATACTCACAGGCCAGCTAGCCTGGAATTTGGTGGTGATTAGGAAGCTCTGCTTTAAATATGGATGGAGAGTTGAGAAAGCACACCAAAGGAGGTTATTGATCCCAACACATA
This sequence comes from Mus minutoides, assembly GCA_902729485.2. Classification (NCBI taxonomy): domain Eukaryota; kingdom Metazoa; phylum Chordata; class Mammalia; order Rodentia; family Muridae; genus Mus; species Mus minutoides. The sequence goes on from LR753564.1 coordinate 123,340, forward strand.
TCCAAGCACTTGCTTAAGAAGAAACACAGAGATAGAGAGAGGCAAGGACAGAGACAGGGACAGGTAATACTAGTGGAACCAAACAAGGTGAATTTAAGAGAGACCCTAGAGAGCAGTCACTGACAAAATATAAACTCGTTTTTGAGGACAGGGATGTTGAATCTAAGAAGAGGGTCTTACAAAGACAGGTCTGCATAAGATGAATCATAACATAAACATCCTGTGTGTGTATTTAATTACTTCATAATTTTTGTGAAAAAAAAATGCAGACCTACTGCAGAATCTAAGCTTAGGTTTTGGTTTTTAAAGATTGCATTGGGTGCATTGTAGAATACAAAAAAAATGAAACAAGACTGAAAACAAGCAGATGAGCTACCATGGAAGAGATAAGTGTCCTGCAGGAGGGCAGAAGAAATGCGGACAGTATATAAAGAGAGATGGGTTAACAGAACATGTTCATAGTTAACAGAACAAGAGAAGCCAAGAGCAGTACCAAGTTTCTAAGTGGGGGTGTGGCAGAGTCCATAAATGTCCCTAGAAAAAAAGCAAAAGAATAGCCCACCACCACACAGCACAAGTAGGACAGCCCAGACAGGTGAAGAACACCCAGGCGCCCTCTAGCCATATGGCCTGCCTACAGTAGGAGTTACTACAATGTGCGCGTTTGTGGTAGACAGGTGGGGAAAGAAAGAGAAGCAGAATAGTTTGAGCATCATGAAGAACTGGAGATGCAAAGGTGGAGAGGAATATCCTATGTGAGTAACCTCCCTGTCACTGAAGCCAGGGTGAAGTCCCAGCCCATGTTGTTTCTGAAGGCCATGTCTAAGTCTATGGTAATGCAACAACAAGGGTATTTGTCCAAGTCCATGACTTATATTACCACTAAAATCCACATGGACATCCCTGATCTGGGCTGCTGCCCGGGGCCACATAGGTGTCTAAGGGCTATGAATAAATGGCGCTGCCCCTCACAGACAGCAGCACTCCAACCTGAAGAGCTGGTCCCATCTCTCACCAGCTACAGCATTCAGTTCATGAAGCAGAGCCTGTACCTTGCCTGGGCAATTTAGTGAAGCTGGTCCTGATGGTGAAGGCATGGGTGAGGCAGCACAGAGGGTGTGAGAGTGTGAACGCTGGCCCAACCCCTTCCCAGCAACAGCACTGACATTGGGTGAATGGACCCCTGCATCTCAACAGAGCAGCAGAATAAAGCTGGCTTTGGGGGCATGGGTGCAGGTGAGCAGAGCCAGAGGGTCCCTTGCCTGATGCAGCAGTGAGTGAGCTTAACCAGGACAGTACTGGAGAGCTCACCCTGGTGGCCAGTGTGGAGGAGGAGCTGGTGGACTGACCAACTCAACTGCCACTCAGGCCCAGATCCAGGGCTTTGAGTTGGTCAACCCCCAAATCTACCTCATCTATGAAATGCAGGAACACATGAAAGAGCCGGTAGTGCAGAACCAAAGAATCAAGATCTCCATGACTTAGAGCAATAACAAGATAACCCAGAGGAGTCCTGGTGAGGATTCAGTATTGATGGTGTAGCAGAATCCAGAGGCCTCGAACCAGACCAGTGACTCATCACAATGAACATTTGAAGTAAAGATGCATGGACAAAAGGATATACTGCGGGACACACTGTGACACACTGCAGCTTCCATGAGGAGACGTTTGTGTGGGCTTTGTTTGCTTTGTTAATTGCTTTGCTTTTTTTTTATTTTCTTGAGGAGTGGGTTGCAAGGGTAGAGGGCAGATATGAAGGGTAGTAAGATAAGTGGGATTGGGATGCATGAGGTGAAACTCACAATCAATGAAAGTTTTTGTTTTGTTTTGTTTTGTTTTTGCTTTTTTTTTTTTAAAGAACAAATTTAGGTCAGGGTTCACATCAGTATTTTGTATGCTAAATTAAAGGCCCTGGAGAGAGGTCCGGAAGGAAGGCAGAATGGGAAAATCCTAAGGACCCCGATGAGGGTTGAAGTCAGCAGTGAGGATGAGAGTAGAAGGGAGAAAAGCTACTGATAAACAGAAGGACCACTGATGGAAAGACTATAAATAGAAAAAGAACTGCTCACTAGAACGACTGAGAGGAGGGCCACTCATAAAGACTCCTCTGCATCATTGGTAGCTGTGGTTTTTGGAGATTAATCCACCAACTATCTGTGGTTCTGTTTTTGTGTCCTGTCTTCTACATGCTGACTCTTGTGTCAGAGCATCAACCAAGCTAAAACCAGCCAATGGAAAAGAAACAGCATTTTTTTTTTTGACACATATGCACTTTGTCAGTGGCTTGAGCTTAATTTGGGGGGGGGGGGGTATTTTATTTGTTTACATTATATTCTTTTTATTAGGTATTTTCTTTATTTACATTTCAAATTTTATCCCCTGTCCTAGTTTCTCCTCCGAATATCCCCTATCCCCTTCCCCCTCCCCCTGCTTACCAATTCACCTACTCCTGCTTCCTGGCCCTGGCATTCCCCTATACTGGGGCATAGACCCTTCACAGGACCAATGGCCTCTCCTCCCATTGATGTCCAACTAGCCCATTCTCTGCTACATATGCAGCTAGAGCCATGAGTCACCAATATGTTGGGTGCCTTTGCTGGCTCAAAAGGCAGTTAGCATGTAGAAGAATGCAAATCAATCCATTCTTATCTCCTTGTACAAAGCTCAAGTCCAAGTGGATCAAGGACCTCCAGATAAAAGCAGATACACTGAAACTAATAGAAGAGAAAGTGGGGAAGAGCCTTGAGCACATGGGCACAAAGGAAATTTTCATGTACAGAACAATAGCCTATGCTCTAAGATCAAGAATTGAAAAGTGGGACCTCATAAAATTGCAAAGCTTCTGTAAGGCAAAGGACACTGTCAATAAGACAAAAAGGCAACCAACAGATTGAGCAAAGATCTTTACCAATCCTACATCCCAAAGAGAACTAATATCCAATATATTCAAAGAACTCAAGAAGTTAGACTCCAGAGAACCAAATAACCCTATTAAAAGGTGGGGCACGTTCTGACAGAACCATGATATAGCTATCTCTTTTGAGGCTGTGCCAGTGCCTGACAAATACAGAAGTGGGTGCTCACAGTCATCTATTGGATGGAACACAGGGGATGTCCCCAAATAAAGGAGCTAGAGAAGCTGAAAGAGCTAAAAGGGTCTGCAACCCTATAGAAGTAACAACAATATGAACTAACCAGTACTCCCACCCTCCAGAGCTTGTGTCTCTAGTTACATATGTATCAGAGGATGGCCTAGTTGGCCATCAATGGGAGGAGAGGCCCTTGGTCTTGGGGAGATCATATGCCCCAATGCCCCAGTACAGGGGAATGCCAGGGCCAGGAAGCAGGAGTGGGTGGGTTGGGGAGCAGAACAGGAGAAGGGTATAGGGGAATTTCAGAGAGGAAACTAGGAAAGAGGATAGCATTTGAAATGTAAATCAAGAAAATATCTAATAAAAAAAGTGTGGCACATAGCTAAACAAAGAATTCTCAACTGAGGAATACCAAATGGCTGAGATAAACCTAAAGAAATGATTAACATCCTTAGTCATCAGGGAAATGCAAATCAAAATAAGCCTGAGATTTCACCTCATACCAGTCAGAATGACTAAGATCAAAAACTCAGGTGACAGCAGATGCTGGCAAGGTTGTGGAGAAAGAGGAACACTCCTCCATTGCTGGTGGGATTGCAAGCTGGTACAACCACTCTGGAAATCAGTTTTTCAGTTCCTCAGAAAATTGAACATAACACTACCTGAGGACCCACTAACACCACTCCTTGGCATATACCCCGAAGATGCTCCAACATGTAATAAGAACATATGCCCCATTATGTTCATAGCAGCCTTATTTATAATAGCCAGAGGCTGGAAAGAACCCAGATGCCCCTCAACAGAGGAATGGACACAGAAAATGTGTTACATTTACACAATAGAGTACTACTCACCTATTAAAAACAATGAATTTATGAATTTAGGTAAATGAATAGAACTAGAAAATATCATCCTGAGTGACATAACCCAATCATAAAAGAACACACATGCTGTGCAATCACAGATATGTGGATATTAGCCCAGAAGCTCGGAATACCCAAGATAAAATTCATAAACCGCATGAAACTCAAGAAGAAGGGAGACCAAAGTCTTCTAAGAAGTGATCCTTCTTAGAAGGGGGAACAAAATACCCATGGAAGGAGTTACAGAGACAAAGTGTGGAGCAGAGGCTGAAGGAAGGACCACCCAGAGACTGCTCCACCTGGGGACCCATCCCACATACAGTCACCAAACCCAGACACTTTTGTGGATGTCAACAAGTTCTTACTGACAGAAGCCTGTTATAGCTGTCTCCTGAGAGGCTCTGTCAGTGCCTGACAACAACAGAGATGGATCCTCGCAGCCTACCATTGGACTGAGCACACATCTCCAATGAAGGAGCTAGAGAAAGGACCCAAAGCGCTGAAGGAGTTAGTAACCCCAGGAACAACAATATGAGCTAGCCAGTACTCCCAGAGCTCCCAGGGTCTAAATCACCAACTAAAGATCACACATGGTGGGACTCGTGGCTCCAGCTGCATATGTGGCAGAGGATGGCCTAGTCAGTCATCAATGGGAGGAGAGGCCCTTGGACCTATAAAGGCTCTATGCCCCAGTGTAGGGGAATGCTAGGGCCAGGAAGCAAGAGTGGGTGGGTTGGTGAGCAGGATGGGGGGAGGGCACAGGGGGTTTTCAGAAGGGAAACCAGGAAATGGGACAACATTTGAAATGTAAATAAATATCTAATTTTTAAAAAGAGAGAAAAAATAAAAAATAAAAAATAACTGAGTAAAGATGCATCTAAGACCACTTTGGTTCAGAGAAAAACTATCAGAGAATAAATCAGGACCCACTTCTTGACCCCTGGATTCCAATTTTGCCAAAAGTGCTTCCAGAAGACCAGAAGATTCACCTTTTTATTGGACATAAAATAATTTAAAAATGAAGATCTTGGGGCAACATGGGGAGATATGGTCAGATGAAGTAAACTGAGGCAGACATAGAAAACTACCACATAATCAACTGAAAACTTGATCTGATTATATTTCAGAATTAGATAGTGTACATAAAAGACTGGGCAGAACAGATTGGAAGGAAAATAGAGACATAGGGATCAATGGGAACGAAGTCATACTCAGGAGCTGGAATCTTGGGAGCATGACAGCACAGTAATGCAACTGTCAATAACAAGAACAGACTGTATACATTAAAAAGCAACACCAAAAAAATCCTGAATGTTTTTACCATAAAGAAATGATAGGAATACTCTAAGACCAGCACTTTGAATGTTGAGACAGGGGAACAGCCATGAGTTTGAGGTCAGCCTGGGCATTAGGCAAGATCACATGACGCCCTCATTAATATGAATAGTTTTATGCTATTTGGGTATCAGTTAAATATAAAAGAGGAAAAGAAATACATAAAAATTAACAAGGATGAAAATATTCTGCCTCAAAGGAAAAGGAAAAGAATGAGTTCTCTGCACTTAGCCCTCTACTGATGTCAACTCAAATAGCAGGTGTTTTAAGCAAGGATGCCTCTTTACTCATCCTCCTATTCAAAGATCTGTCTACTTAGTTGTCTTGTATTTGCAAAGTGAATTAGAGTTTTCAAAAACACGTTTGCACCTGTCCTCTAATCTGAGTCCTTCAGCACAACCCCACAGAGTCACAGTCTCCCATTCCCTTGACGAAAAGGGGAGAGAAAGCACGTGTAACTCATGAATGATTCATGGCTCAGAATCTGCTTTTCTGATCCCATTTCCATGGGATGAAAGACAAGTATCGTGGCCATACTGATGAAACATCTTGAAGATGGCATTTTATTAATTGATTAACTAACTGATTGGTTGTTTGGTTGATTATTTGATTGATTGATTGATTGATTGATTGATTGATTGATTGATTGTGGTGTTCAGTATTTCATTTAGGGTCTTATATAAGCTAAACACAAACACTTTACTGCTATCCCAAGTCCAGTTAACACTCTTTGTTATTTATTTTATTTTAAGACTAAGTCTCATATATGTTCAGCTCTCCTCAAACCTGCTCTATAACCAAGTATGACCTTGAGTAATAACTATGCATCACAGAAGGGGATGACCAGAGCTTAGGGTTACTAGTATATTATTTTGAAGAAATCTTGAAGTCTGGATCACAACCAAGAAATTTGGAGCATAATTTTCAAGACTATGTGCTCTCTCTCTCTCTCTCTCTCTCTCTCTCTCTCTCTCTCTCTCTCTCTCATTTGAGAGCTTAGGAAAAGCCTCAGTATTTGAGAGCTTAGGGAAAGCCTCAGTTGAGAAATTTGTTGAACAAGTCTGAAGAGCCAAGTTTGATGTCCTAGGACATGAAGAGGAGGGTGACCCCATAGGAAGACCAGCTATCTCAACTAACCAGACCCCTGAGATCTCCTCTCACACACTGGGCCACCCACTAGGCAGTGTATACTAGCTGCTCTGAGGGCCCCCAAAACATATACAGCAGAAGACTGCCTGGTCTGGCTTCAGTGAGAGAAGCGCCTAATACTTGTGAGTCTTGAGACCCCAGAGAGTGGGAATACATAGTGAGGGGTAAGCAGTTGGGGGGTTAGGGACATCCTCTTGAAGACAGGGCGGGGGCGGGGTGGAAGATTGGGATAAGGAACTGTGAGAGGGCAGACTGACCAGGAGGGAAGTAACAACTGGACTGTAAATAAAATAAAAGTAATAAAATAATGTAAAGCACAATAAAAAAAAATAATAAAAGAGCCCAGCTGCTATAGCATGCGTGTGTAATCTGCCACTGTGCAGCAGAAACAAGTGGATCCCTGTGAGACACTGGCCAGCCTGCATAATGATTCAGTAAAATCCACATTCAATCCCAGATCGTACCTTAAAATTAGAGTGGGCAGGGACTAGGGCAGGCACTGACATTAAGTACTGGCCTCTGTATATTGCCATATATACATGTATATTTATTTGCACACACATACTCAGGGTGTTAGCCTTTGTACCTGTTACGTGTCATCCTAGACCTCAGGATTGCTGACACAAAAAGATGATGAGTTTTAGGCCATCTCGAGCCAGACAGTCAGACCTCGTCTCAAAAAACAAAACACTCATAATAATAATAATAATAATAATAATAATAATAATAATAATAATAATAAACAACTTTAAGAACAATCTTCTAGGCACTGTGAGCCTAACAGCAAGAAAGAAGGAGGCTAGCTGCCTTGCATGTGTGCTGAGCCTCATGTCCTAGTGAACTACGACACTGTTGCTCCCGTAAGCTGCTCATTCTGAGGCTATTAGATGCCTCCTATTTAAAGGAAAGAATACAGCTTTGTATTAATTTAAGCCATATAAAACTGACACTGCAGCAACTTCTGCATAAAAACTTTCCCATTATGAGTTTCTGATACCTGGATTCATTTCAGCCTGCTGGTGCCCTACTGGCCCACGCAGCTCCTGTCTCCATCTCAGTAAGAGCCTTGGGTCCTAGCTCCAAGAAAATCGAGTGGTTCATATCAGAGTGGAAATGTGTATTGAGACTTTCGCCAAAGCTAGCATAAAGCCTTCCTTGTCGTTTTAAACCTCTTGCTAGGCCTCCAGAAATGTACAAAAGTGGAGTTTCCTGGAGAATTGCTAGAGATAGCTCTCCCTCAGGCATTCTGAGGGAAGGCTCCCTGCTGGCTTTTGCTAGCTGGCCCTCCACAGCCCTTTATGAATCAGTTTCCCACCTGAGTGGAGCTATGGGGCAGGAATGAGGAATGAGCCCTGGATAACATGTCCCTGTGGCCCAAGGTATGTTCCCACAGGAGTGTTCCCACACGGATTCTGCACACCTGAGCCTGAGGTAAGAGGAATAGCTGGAAACGGAATGCTGACGCGATGCGGTAGGCTCGCTGACGCGATGCGGTAGGCTCGCTGAACCTCACCAGCACAGTTTAATAGGCGATCTAAAGGTAATGATTCTAAAAGGATAGATGGGTGAGGATCCCCAAGCTTTCCTTTTCTGCCTCCTATGGGTGGTTTGTTTCTCCTGCACTCAGCAGCATTTACTCATTAGAGACACAGCTTTTTTTTCCAACTTTTATTAGATAATTTCTTCATTTACATTTCAAGTGTTATCCAGAAAGTTCCCTATACCCTCCCCCCTCCCGGCCCTGCTCCCCTACCCACCCGCTCCCACATCTTGGCCCCGGCGTTCCCCTATACTGGGGCATATAAAGTCTGCATAACCAAGGGGCCTCTCTTCCCACTGATGGCCAACTAGGCCATCCTCTTCTATATATGCAGCTAGAGACATGAGCTCAGGGGGTACTAGTTAGTTCATGTTATTCTTCCCCCTATAGGGTTGAAGACCCCTTCAGCTCCTTGGGTACTTTCTCTAGCTCCTTCCTTGGGAACCCTGTGTTCCATCTAATAGCTGACTGTGANATGGCATCGAGATCCATCCATTTGCCTAGGAATTTCATATATTTATTGTTTTTAATAGCTGAGTAGTACTCCATTGTGTAAATATACCAATTTTTTTGTATCCATTCCTCTGTTGAGGGGCATCTGGGTTCTTTCCAGTTTCTGGCTATTATGAATAAGGCTGCTATGAACATAGCGGAACATGTGTCCTTATTTTTTTTTCTTGTGGCTATCTCAAAGTGATTTAAAAATCTCTGTATTGGCCAGGCTCTAGATGCATAAACATGAGCACTAGAGTTCAGACCATGGAGCTTGCACTTAAAAGGAGAGAAAGAATAAAAGAAAGAAAAGGCATGGTGGGCACACTTCTGGGAAAGCAGACGCAGGCAGAGAGCTGATCCCTTGAGCTCAGAGCCAGCAAGCTTAAATGAATCTTTGAGCCCTAGACCACTGAGAGGGTGTGTCTCGAAATGATAGTGTATGTGTATGAATACCTAAGGTGTATCTTACCACCACATATATTCAGTCACAAATACACACACACACACACACACACACACACACACAGATGGAGGGGGCATGCTATTGGAACCTTCGGGTGAAGTAAACATATACTAAAGTATGAGAACATGCAAACCTTATTCACAACCTGGGCTCACATCACATGTTGCTGAGATATTTTGCGATTATAAAGCTAGGAACAATTGCCAAGCTATCCACTGTCCAGTTCCTTCATCTGTGATATAGGTAGGACACCTGAACTTTATGCCAGGGGCCCTGCCAATGGCAAGCATAAGGAGAGAAATCTGTCTACTACCATGTGTGTGTGTGTGGTTGTGTGTGTGTGTGTGTGTGTGTGTGTGTGTGTGTGTGTCTGCACGTGTGTGTGCACAGATATCGAAAGCGTATATTTGTGTTCCATCCCCACTTTGTGAGTCAGGGCCTCTCCTTTGGCCTGAAACTCTTGAGCCTGGCTAGGCTGACTGGTCAGCGAACAGCAGGGATCTTCCTGTCTATTCCTCCCCAGTGCTGAGATAATGATGTTTGCTTCCATAGCTAAGCTTTTTGGTTTTAAACCAGGTTGCTGGGAATGGAGCTCAGGTGCTCACATGTGGGCTACAAACACTTTACCAACGGAGCCAGTCCCAGTCCAAGAAGTCTTTCTATCATTGCTAAGCCACCAAGAGCACAGCCAGAGAAGGACAGAAGCTCAAGACTGCCTTCTAGGTCAGAAGTTTTCAGCCTATCCCTCTAGCATCAATGGGATGAGAGGGCAGGATGACACACTCCGGTCACAAGTGTGACAATTTCACAGAGCTTTCTCACTTCTGTTTTAGAGCTACATTCCAGGAAGTCTTGGTAAATACATTATTCTTCCTATTGATTGAGTTTTATTCTTTGAGAATTCTATACATTTATACAATAAAATATGGTTGCATCCACTCTATTCTTCTCCTTTAACTTCCCTGGATCTCCCAACACATGTCCACCTCTGTACTTCATGCCTTTGTCTTTGCTTTTGAAAAGCCCACTAAGACCATGTGGTGCTGTCATTTATGTGCATGGGTGTGAGGCCACTCACTGGAGCACAGGAAACCTACCAGTTTCCACAAACCCAAAGACTCAAAGACTCTCTCTCTCTCTCTCTCTCTCTCTCTCTCTCTCTCTCTCTCTCTCTCTCTCTCTCCCCCCAGGGGACTGACAATCAATAACCCTATGGGTGAAGTATAGTAGCCTTGATCTTGTGCAGCAATCACAGTTGAGCTAAGTTCATGGAAGCAACAGCCATGCCATATCTGGAGGACAGCATTCCCTAATATTCCTCCCCACCACAGGCTCTTGGGCCTTTCTGCCTCCTCTTCAGCATTATTCTTTGGGCCTTGGTGGAAGTTGGAGAAGCAGGAGGGAGGCAGTCAGATTTGGGTTGAGCACTCATGGCCATTTATTCTCAGCATATGAACCAGTTATGAATCTCTGCATAGACTACTGTCCACTGTAGAAATAATCTTCTCTGATCAAGGCTGAGAGCATCTAAGTTCAATGGGTGTAAATATACAGTCATCTCAAAAGAAGAGAGAACCCTCAGTTCTTCACCCAGCAAGAGCTCCACCATCCCGTTGTCATTACACACCAGCATGAGGTAATCAACCTGAGAGGTTTACTGCCTACCCACTCGCAAGCTGACTGTTATTAGCCAATTAAAGAGCAGACTTGCCATCTTTTAGATATCATACTTAATGTATTAGATAATCTGAGCATAGTTACCATGGTACACTATTTATAAAGACCTGCCATTTGCTTCAAATTTTTCAACTGATTAGAGTTTAATTTCTCTTGTAAATTGCCCATAAGTAACAAGTACACCATAGCAGGGCATCCAGGTTTACAGCAAAATAAAATTTATAGGATTGAGCCTCCTTACTTCTGAAGCAAAACACAGATAGAGGTTTTTCTTGTCAGTAAATCTCTCTCTCTCTCTTTCTCTCTCTCTCTTTCTCTCTCTCTCTTTCTCTCTCTCTCTTTCTCTCTCTCTCTCTCTCTCTCTCTCTCTCTCTCTCTCTCTTTCTCTCTCTCTCTCTCTGTCTCTCTCTCTCTGTGTGTGTGTGTGTGTGTGTGTGTGTGTGTGTGTGTGTTTGAAGCAGCGTCTCATAGAGTCAAAGCTGGTCTCAAATTTATTATATAGCAAATGATGACTTTGAACTTTATATGCTACCGCCTATCCCCATCAAGTCCTGAAATTACAACCTTGCACCACCAACCCTGGCTTTATGCTGTGCTGAGGATCAAACCCAGGACCTCAAGGGTAATGGGCAAATGTTCGCCTCACTGAGAAACTCCCCTGGCTGTGCACCAGTGTGTTCTCCAAACTCATTTGAACAAGAAAGGCACAGATGACTTGACATATAGAAATAGAAAAGCAGAGCCACAATGACAGAGAAATAGTGATTCTTCCTTTAAATACAGTATGTTACCTCTCTGCCTTCATTGTGTCTCTTTTGACTATAAAGGCACTCCGATAAAAATAAAGAGGAGACCTTCTACCTGAGTACATTTGAGTGATGTATTTTTCTCTCAATACCTTTAAATAAACCAGATCATATTATGTTTTTCTCATCTCCCCCTCTGCCTCTACCACCCTCTGTCTCAGATGTACATACCTCACTACAACACACGTCACTCATTTTTAGTCTCTGACTTGCCAGCATCCCACACAGACCTGCTGTTCCATCTCTCCATGTTAATTCCCATAAATAACTGATATCCAAATTAGAGTCTTGGCGATACACTAGGAAAACTTCTGTTGAGAATCCTGAAACTCAACAGTTATTTAAGGCACTGGAGGTTGTTAGAGATTTGTTGAATTCTTTCTTGAGGTTTCAACAGCACACACATGACAGAAGGTTCATACTGTCCATTGTGAAAATGTCATCACATATAAAGTGGAATCTTCCACAGCAACTCCTAAGTAATGCATATGTCCATAAGCTGCTTACACAGATACAGGATAAATTATATACCAAACACATATGTGGCTCACTGGATATTGAGAGATATAGAGCATTTTAAGGGTTTAAGATTAAGATAGATTAAGATGTTCATTCACTACACACACACACACACACACACACACACACACACACACACTTTGACAATGAATATCCACACTATGCTCTCAAGTTACTCCAAGGTCCAAAACAAGAACACTGCTGCTTCAATTTGCTGAAATAACCTGGGAAGTATATGTCTAAACTTCTCAAACTCATGAAATGTAAATTGAGGATGAATTGATGTTTCTTCTTTATTCTTTAGAAGGGATCTAGCCAGAGAAAATTTCAGCCTAGCACACAAGGGAAACACTATTGAGAGAATGAGTGACCTGTCCATGCTGGAGGCATGGGTTAAACTAGTCAGAGTCAATGGTTAGCTACCACTACCTGCACCCTTTTGCCAGATCTTCCTTCTACAAAGATTCTGACTTTTCAGAACTATTTTCAGGGCACCAGAGAAAGCCAAAAAATATACTTATTGGAGAATGTTGACTTGTTTCTATAGAACTTTTCTGAGACACACCTTGTCACTGAATGCCTTGAGAGCCATCAGAAAGTCATGTCACTAAAAATACTTAGTGATATCTAAGAGCAATGCAGTATTGTTTCTTGTAATGAATGAATTTTGAAATCATGCATCTTAAAATGCTTAGGGAACCTGCAGATGTGGATGAGAGAAGGCAAAGAAGGGACAGAGGAAAGTGTGAACATCCTGGGATTCTGCCTCTGTTCATGCCCTTGACTAGATCATCTCCATTTTATAGTTCTTATGGGATGCTCGTTTTCAAAGTCACACAAAATAAGAGCCCACTAAAAAATATTAACTTTGAAAGTCACTATGTTAATATATGTGAATAATGGAAAGTAGTTAAGAAACCAGAAGATTCTAGGAACAGTACGGCAGGATATGGAGACTTGGTGCATAGAATGCAACTTTACAAGCACAAGTGCCATAGAGGAGAGATGCTTCACTGGACTTCAGTTCACAGTCAAGGCAGCAAGTCATCCCAGTTTGCACCGGAGCCCAAACAGTCCTTTTGAAGGGTCTCAGCTAGAGCTTTCCACTGTGCTGTCATTCACACACAGGAGACTACCTCAGCATTTCTGTATTATTACAGACTGCCACCTCAGCAAGTTCATTTTGACAGACCCAAGGCTTAGAAGCAGTTCTACCACATCAATCGACTCAGTGCAAAGCAATTGAAATTTTGCTAGGCAGTGGTGGCACACACCATTAATCCCAGCACTTGGGAGGCAGAGGCAAGCAGATTCCTGAGTTAGAGGACAGCCTGGTCTGCAGAGTGAGTTCCAGGACAGCCAGGACTATACAGAGAAGCCCTGTTTCAAACAAACAAACAAACAAACAAACAAAAGAAAACAACAAAAAAACAAAACAGAGAGAGGGAGAGAGAGAGAGGAAGATTTCTCATATTTGTCATTCTAGGAGAAAAAGAGCCACAGATGATACACAAATAGGTCAGCGAAATTTGAGACATTTTATTTACAAAAGTAAGTAAGTCATGGGTCTTATTTGTTTGGTGATGCATAGTGTGCAAGCTCCTAGAACTAATGGAAGGCAAGAATCCAGTTAAGTGTTTCCCATGTCCCATTGGATGACTTCATGTCCCAGTGAATGACCCCATAGCCCAATGAATGCTACCATGCTCTTGTGGATAACTCCATGCCCCAGTGAGATAACCCCATAACCATGCATATAAATGAAGCACTGGCTAACTGATTGGACTCAGTGAGTTTAAAAATGTGTTCATCAATTAGAATTTATAAAATGAAAACATAAAGCTGGTTCCAATATAAATGGAATGGAGCAAGTGAGGGGTGGATATCTATACAAGTATGAACTTGAAAAAAATAAAAAATAAAAACGAGGGTTAACACCTGAACTGTCACTTCTACCTGCTGGGAGAGGTAAAATCAGTTTTGTTTTGTTTTGTTTTTTACCTAATGGAGTGCCACTGGGTATCTCAACCATTTGAGGGCAGGTCTTGAGTTCAGGAGACATTAACAGATAAATGGCGGACTCCACAGCTTTTATGTGCTTCTGTTTGTATGCAGTCGGCTTTGAGGAGGTTATTTCTTGGTTGAAGGGGAGTTGTTATGTTGGGGTTTTGTTCTTTCAGAGCTTGGAATCTAGTAGGTGGGCAAAGGGAGATCTGAGGAGACTTGGGGAGGAGAAGAATGTGATCAAGATATGTTTAGATTTAGAAGGTATTTTGAAGAGTGAAAAATATAATAAAATGCTATAGAATAACAAAAGAAATCAGGACAATTCAAAAATGAGGAGAAATAGGAAGTATTAGGTAGAGTCTTCTAATAATAGTAGTTTAAATGTATATTCATGCTTATTAAAGTTTATAATCATCTACTTATATCTGTTCCTATAGCTGTACTTCACATTAACAAAAAGTCCCATAAAAGGAATTTAATAAAAATTAAAAATGAGAGAGAATACATAAATAAAATTTTAATATTGGAAAACAAATCTTTCCCATAACAGCTGACACTTCTAAAATTTGTCAAGGGAGACTATGAAAAATAATGGTTCTCTTAGTGTAAAGTGTGAAATGTTGTGAAGGTCTTTGCCTGAGTTGTAATTGAGATGACTTATTAACCGAAGATTAAAAAGGGACCTATTGTCCTAGGTATTCTGAACTCATATTACAGTCATTCAAATGAATTGCCTGCCTGTTCACATTTTGTCTTAAGCATGGCAAACCTTGACATAATGGTCCAACTAGGACTCGAATCAACTTAATTAAGCAAGAGCAGCATGGCAACATGTACACTCTTAGTTAAATTAATTTCTCTTTTGTAAGGAGTCATGAGAAGAATATGCATTAGCATATGAACCATGAAAATATATCCATTCACTCCCCAAATGGGATCTAGTCACCAATATCCTTCTACAAAATGAAGTGCTTACTTAATAACTAGAAACAACACACATCCACTCTCATAGAAACTTCACAAATGCTTCCCAGGGGCACATCTGAATGGAGTCATACAGAGATGTGGATACCATAGCTGTAAATCAGATGATTCTGCTAAATAAAAACAATGGGCATGAATCCTCCTAATGCCTAATAGATAGTTATAGAATTCTTCATGATGAAATATAGACCTCAGGCCTGATTACCCCTATTCAGGACTTCATGTGGAAAAGTCACTTTAAGCTCTGAGTTTTATATGTAATGTGTATAGTATTTTGTAATCAGATAACATGCCAGATTTCACACTACGTGGGAGGCAATAGCAAGCATAAGCTGGAGTTCAATCCTTGTTTTGCTAATTTGGTGACCATCAGTAAGTCATTTAACTTACATAATTTACAAACAGAAGAAAATTGTGTGTGTGTGTGTGTGTGTGTGTGTGTGTGTGTGTGTGCAAGAATAATGAAGATTTCAATCCCCTAATTGGAAAAAAAAAAAGTAAAATAAACCTCTTAGCTGTATATGCCCATTGTATAGTAAAGATGAATTAATTTTTGATATTTAGTAGACATTCCAAGTGAAAGTGGACATATGTTAAATCTTGCAAAAGTGGCTAGGGAGATGGCTCAGTCGGTAAAGTGTCTGCCAATCAAGCATGAGGATCTGAATTGAGATCCTTATCTTTCATATTTAAAAAGCTGAGTGCAGCATCATGGACCTATAACTCAGGAATAGGGGCAAGTCACAGAGACAAGCAGATCACTAAAGCTCGCTGACAAACTAGCTCTACCTGAAATTAATAAGATTCAGGTTCATTGAGAGACCCGATTTCAGAAAGCAAAGGTGCAAGTAGTCCAAAAAAGTGCTAATGTCAGCCTCTGGCCTCCCATGCATATCCACACATTTGTATATGCACACATCCCTACTAACAAGTACACATGCATATGTGCAAATCCTACAAAATCAAAAGCTGGGTTCATATCACCTAGGCTCAGTAAAATAGCTTCTTCTAAAAGATGATTTGTGGAGACAGCAGAGATGTCTCCATATCAGTGTTCAGCACTTATATCCACAACTTTACTTCCAGAAGATCTGATAATGTCTCCTAACTTCCATGGGTACCAGGTACACATGCAGTGCACATTCAGACATGCAGACAGAATATTCATATTCATAAAATAAAACAAATTTTAAAATGATAACTCATGGATAGACATAAGACAAACAAAAATATGATTTGTTTATAATATCATAATAAATGAAAAATGATACATAGATAAATAGATGATAGATATATAAATAAATAGATAGCAAGGCATAATGTAGAGATAATAAATGATAGAGGAATAAAGGAATGATAGATAATCTAGTGAAAAGATAGAAGAGATGAAAAATGATAGATAAATGAGTACATACTTGCAAAAATGTTATATAATATGTAGGTAGCTGATAAATAAATAATACATAGATGATACATAAATAGGGAAATTGATAGTCAGATAGATTGTCACATGATTGACAAAAATGAGAACTAAATGTGCAGATATAAATGTTCAGTCATTCATATGTATTTATAATGAGGTTTCTTGTCATATTTTACCCTTTCTTATCTTGTTAATAATTAATGAGACACTCTCAAGTTAACTCATCCACCCTAACAGGGAATGATACAGCCTGACTCCATAGTGTTTTCATTTATCTTAAGGACAACTGGACTTTCCAAAAAAGAAAATCCCACAACCCAAACAAACAAGGGGAAAGTGTTGAAGGAAAGTGAGCCTAAAGGGCTTCGTGAGCATCTCTGATCTCATAAAGTAGATACAAGTTCCAGGACAGGAAGAAGAGGAGAAAATGTGAACATCACAGCAGGCAAAGACAAACTACGGGTGGTGTACCCTAAAACACAGCCAGAGCCTGTATGGGCTAGAGAGACCCACCATGAGAGAAAATTAGAAAGGAAAGACAGAGAAAGAAATATAAAAAGAGGGAGAAAAGAAAGACATGTCATATTCATTAGAGTTCTACATTTGACTTGTTATCTTCTTCAGTCTATAAGAATTTAAAAAGAATGTGTCTAAAACTTTCTGTTGCTTCTCATAACTTGCACTTCTCACCTGGGGAATCTCATCCATGTGAAAGACTGAGCCCTTGCACACACTTGATGCATGTCTTTTATTGATCCCAAGGAAAGAGGGCATCCTTTCCCAGGGATCAATGACACTAAGTGAATGTCAACCACTTTGCTATATTGGAAAGCAGACTCAGAAATATCAGGGGATGTCTTCCCTTTGCTAAAATATTTAAATTAAGTCCGTAGATACCCAAGGACAACTAGACCTTTACCACTGCCCACCCAGAAGTGTTAACTGTATTTGTTATAAAGTATTCCTCCACCATGAGAACAGTTATTGCACTAAATAGGTTTAGACTATCTGTCTACACCTGCCTTCCACCTCCATAATCTGGTCTTCACTTCAGACTTGACATGGTAGACATTAAATCATATTTTGGACTCAGTGGTCCTGAGCATTCAGAGAACATAAAGTCAACTATTTACTCTCAGTTCTGTACACACACACACACACACACACACACACACACACACACACACACACAGAGTTCCTTTCATCATTAATTCAGAACTCCCTTTCACTAGTTGATTGGTTTACTTGGATTATTTAAATAAAGAGGTATCTTAACTTTATGGGTACAAAAATGTATATATAATGGTAAAGTGAGCCCAGTGTTGATTATATTGCATTCTTTTTACCATGAAAGAAAAAAACTCAATTTTCCCTGTGGAATATTGATCTGCCTTTCTTGTTGGGAATATTCTGGAAAATTGATCATATAAAACCACCTGCACCTCACAGTTTGGCAACATGGCCTCCACATAACGAACTCATTTGGTGGTAACAAGGAGTTGGTATGGGCTTGTCTCTGAACCCTGAATTCACTGGTGTTACAAAAATATTACTTAACCTGAGAATGATTAGCCTGATAGATGTGATATATATATATATATATATATATATATATATATATATATATATATATATATATATATATATATATATATATATTAGCTAAATGAAAGCCAAATTCTATATCCACATTCACTGTTTCCTAACAAACTGTTCTAAGTTTATTCAGTTCCTGTGATGAAAAGCAACTTAGGACAGGAAAGGAAAGTCTATTTATAGACCCCCATTGAAGGAAGACAAGGAGAAACTGAAGCAGGAACTTGAAGGCAAGCCTGCTTGCTATTCTATGCATCATTACCTCTGACTAAGGAACTCACAGTCAAGGAAGGAACAATCCTTGCTGAGTTACTTATAGGATAATGCTTAGCTCAGGCTTTTATCACCTGCCAAAGAAATGGTGATGCCCACAGTGTGGTGGGTTCTTCTACATCAATTAACACTCAAGACCATCCCCATAGTCATGACCACTAGCCACTAACTAGCCAATTATATATATATATATATACAAACAAGTATTCTCACATATTACAATGACAGTATAGGGAAAAAAAATCTTACACAGTAACTCAGAACTTCAGCTCTACAATGTACTCTTAAACAGATAGGACACCGGTATCTTAGTCTTACATTTCCAAATAAATTTATTACAACAGCTCTGTATCCACATATAGCAATCAGGAAGGAACCACTTCGCAAACCTTCCAAGTGCTGTTCCCACTATTTACCTGTTGGCTTGTGCTCACAGTGGCTTTAAGAGACTGTTTATCACTCCACCTCCTGTGCCTCACTGTGTCTCAGCTACTGGAGGAACTACAGCTTTAATCAAACTCCGCCAGAAATTTCTGTATCATTCACATTTCAACTGGGTAGAATCTAGATTTATTTCAGTCTATGAAAAACTAAAGTTCAAAGCAAATTCAATCTTGCTTAAGGGAACACTGTAAAATAACAATTCTTGATATCACATGCCTTATATGATCCATTTGAAACCATAGAAACTTACATTGTTTTGTGTGTCACTGTGCCAAGAGACAAAACAAACTGGAACAGCTAAAACATCTTAAAAATGCACCAAGCTTATGAAGTCTCAAACAGAAGTTTAATTACCTGTACATATTCGTGTCAAATGAGTTATTTCCCTGTATACCACTTCTTGTGCAAATTGGTCTATTTTCTTTCATTTGACCTAGATAGGCTACAAGACCTAGAGAAAGATCGAGCTGGCCTGTTGTTTCACTCCTGAGACAGAGATCTTTCTTTTCTCCTATCTCTAGAAAGTATCCTGCTCCGGCTTTGGGAGAAGCTTCTCCTTGGAGATCTGCAACGTGGTGGAGGTCTCCTATTATGGCAGTCACCTCGAGGGTGACAACCCAAGAGGGAGACAGGCCATTACTTCAACTTTTTTTTTTTTTTCATCAATCAGTTACACTCTCACATGGCAGCCATGGAGCGTTCTTCCTGTAGCTCCCGGAGCACAGCAGCAGCATCTTGGGGATCCTCAAATTCAAGAAAAGAAAACCCAGGAGAGTTTCTAGCAACCCACATACTTTAGAGTGGTCCATAATAGCCAAAAGTTCATTCTAATTCAGTCTTGTTCCCATTATTTCCAAGATTACCTACATGAACTTTATAGTCCAATGGGCAGGACTCACCGTGCCATTAGAGATCCTTGGTTCAAAAAGCCTAAGCTCGAATCCCAACTCTCTGACAGACCCACCTGCTCCCCTCTGGCTCTGCTCCCACAAATGCTGTCTGTCCTGCTGCATCCATGAAATGGCAGATTTGGGCAACTCTTAATGGGAGCTTGTCAGTCAGGTGAATCTAGGCTGTATAAAGTTGACAAGCCAGGACACAATTCAATGCCAAATTTTGGATTGTAACCACAAATTATCATAACACTGGGGTTGAGTACATAACGATGTTGGTTTTTCTTGGTCTTTCTCATGCTGGATCCTGTTTTCAGTAGAGGATTCAGTGAAATGTCTGTCTCACAAATATCTGTGAGTGCATCTACATTGAAAGAATAGGTGAGTCTCACATCTAAGCCAACTTCAGACATTAATAAAGAATAATGTGTAAAGGACAGACTACCATCAAAAGTCTTCTCCCATTGCTACATGATGGCAAAGTAGTCACATAGATCAGCTGATAACCAATATTAGAATAAAATAAGATACTGATACAGCAACCTGTCACAGTCTAGGACATGAAACTTCTTACTCAAAAATCTCCCACCAAAATTTTATCAAATGTGCATACACAATAAAAGTTCATTTCATGTGGTTCAACAAAAACTTCTCCCCAAGTAAAAGTAGAGGAAACTGGGTAGGGTATGTCATGTTAAATTTCAGCTTTGTTTCCTAGTGAAAAATAACCTTTCAAGCTCATGGCATATAATAGATAACCTTATCTTTACAGTCTTTTGAAATTGGATTTCAGGTTTTATTGACAGACTTGCTACAGAGAGTTTATGATAAATCTTCAGTTAATAGTCTTCTGAAGTTCCTAAATTTAAAAAAATAACCTTTCAAGAAGGATTCCTTTGAATAATGGGTATTTCTCGATCATCTTGATTTTGAAGCCGTTTTAAGATGATTTGGTAAATTATTCATATTTACTGCTGGATGCTGACACCTCACAAATGTGTATCTGACGTTATCAAGAGATTTACAATGAAATTTCGCAGTAAGTCCTCAGGACCAGATGAAAATCATGGCTGTGTTGCCTTTGATAAATGTAATAATTTTTCTTGATAATAATAATTATGGAAATAATTCACTATTTATTACCTGTTACCATTGAGCAAACAGCAAAGAAGGAATTAACCTTTGAACAGAATTAGATGAACATGAAAAAGCTCCATGCTATCAGGTGGAAATATTTGTACATATGCTAATTGAGCATCTGGTATTTAAATTAAATGGCATAACATAGCGTTTGTTAAGGCAAGGATGAAAAAGCACCACAAAAAACAATTTTTTAAAAAAATTTTGTATAAGCTAAACATTAACAGGCTTGAATTCATAAGTGAGTTTTTATTTAGGCTGGAATTGTGACAGTTATACATCTACATTTATGTGCAGCTATGGATACCAAGTTAACTACATAATATTAGCTATCAAAGAAACTCAATGATAATTTCAACCAAAAATACTCTACATTCTTTCTCTGGAGGTGTGTTCAAGAAATATTGAAGTTCATATTATTTGCCTCTTTAAAATGGCTGTACAACTGTTTATTCTTAATTAAGTTTGCTCCTTGATAATGTTGTATATATATAATTCTAAGTGCTCTCTATCCTGTCTCATCTCCCTCACACTTTGGAAAACCTCCCTTTTCTCACAACTGCCTTTCCCATGGTATTGTCTTTTTCTTCTATTTTGTGAGCCACTGAATTTAAGCAATGATGCCCATGTGATCATGAGTGTGAAACTATGCATTGGAGGTTGGTGGACTCATCAGCTGATACCTAACTCAAGTCAACAACTCCCTCTCACCTAGCATCTTTCAATAGCCAACAGTTCACCATGTAGGGGCAAGGCCTCTTGCTAATCTCTGACTGTTGATAGGCCCAGTGCAGGAAACCACAGCTGTTACAAGTTCATGACTGCAATAACTATACTATACTTAGAAGACAATATGAGCTATAGAGGGGACAGTATAAGGGCTGCATTTCTCTGTGCATTCAATGGTCACTCATTCTAAGCTCTTTGTGCAGCTATGAATCTCTACATTCATCAACATTCACTGAAAAGAAAAGCTTCTCTGGCCAAGACTGAAAGCTACGTTAATCTATGGGTATGAACATAAAAATTTAGAAGGCAGCTTGATACTCGACTTAGAAAAATAACAGTAGCAAGGTCCCTTCTAGGGCCCATGATCTCCCCAAATATAAAATTTTAGCCAAGTTCTTGAAGCAAGTCCTGAATTCCTTCTTGTAGGATATGTCTCAAAATCAATGAGAGGTCGGTTACCTTCATGCCAATCAAACCATTATTGACCACTAGGCATAAAATTAAATACCTTTTTCTCCAGCCATTTACATTCTTTTTTGTTAGAAATTTTTAAATTTAAATTCTCATTCTTATGATTGAGTGGAAAATGTTTTAAATGTTAAAGCCCATGTATTCACTAGGTAATGGTATTTAAGTATTCTAAAGTCTCTCTGTGTTAATAACTGTTTACACATAAAAAAATCTACTCCATGATTATGTAAGCTTGTTCTGTGAAGGAAGGTTTCAAATATACAATGGTTAAGATTAGTATTAGAAATAAATAACAGTTACCTACAAATTTGTTCTTTAATAAAAGAGGACCATTCTGTCACATGGTCAAGTCAATTAGCAATCAATGGCAGATAAAGGACATTTCTCTGAACCCACATTGCTTCCAATTTTGGTCTCTCAACCTAAGTTGCCATTAGCTTGGCCCAAAATAGAGAAATAGATACATTGACATACTCCAATATAGATGTTGAAGCAAACGTGGGGGGGGGGGGGGCGCTTGCATGCGTGCGCATATGCATAAGGGGCAAAATGCTAATGTTAAGTGTCTTCCATAATAGATCTCCAACTTATATTTTGAGACAGGGTCCCTCATTCATTATGGAATTCTCTGTTTTGGCCTCACCAACTGGATAGTGGGCTCCAGAAGTCTACCCATTTTTGCATCCCCACTGCTGAGATTACAGAAGCACCTTTGTCCTCTAACATGCTTCTTATAATCTATTATACTGCACACCATACTGTGAAGAGCATAGCCACAAAGCCATATCCAGATGTAAGAGGGACTGGTGGACACTTTATTTGCATTTTTTTAGATTCAATGACACTTCTATAGAAAATTGAAGCGCTGATATTGAGAATAGCAAGTTGCTTCAGCTTGCCCTGATTCCTGCAAGTTTACCAATGATTATGAAACCAGATTTAAGTACATTCTAGATAAAGAACTTAATTTTTTAATAGAGCGGATGAAGTATCACAAGGAACAAAAGTTTCAATGTCTAACTTATCTTCAGATTCTCAAGCTTTGTGGAATGTGTAAGTCAGGTCTCAAGTTTTCAAATGCTAGATCTTGACAGAAAAGTCAACTGTTTACTCATAATGGTCATAAAATAAAGTAGGGATAAGTTAAGATACTCACTCACAATAAGTTATGGAAATGTTATATTATACTTGAATGGATATAGCCCACTGCTTGAGGGTGCCCCATACCTGAAAATCAATACAAGATAAATATGTAGACATTTTCTCTTTTTTTATTCTTCAAAATCACTCTCCAAAATGTGCAAAGATACCAAGAGACAAATAATTGAACCCCTCTACAGACAGTAGATAATGGCTCATGGTTCCAGGAAGGAAAGGAATTAGACATAGAGTTGGCCTTCCCCCAAGAGCTGCTGAGAATGTCACATACAAAATTAGGAGTCCGGATTGGCAGCTGAGAACCAGATTATGGAGGGCCTTGAATTCAGGCCAAGAGTTATATTTGATTGGAACATACATTGGAAATGGTTATAGATGTTGAAGAATGTGATAAGTATGGGGTCTTATTTTGCGAGTGCTATCTAGGAGCCAGCAGAAGGTGGAAGAAGCTCAGAGCCTAAGGCAGCTTTCGCAGTCCTTTAGGAGTAAGCTGGCATCGGAAACTGCAGCTTTGGAGTATAAAGCATGGCTAAAGACAGGGGTACATTTGAAAGGGGAAAGAGAAAGAAGAAATCGAAAGACAGAGCATATGTCATAGTCTATGTAACCCTCAAGGGAGGACTGAGAGGATGTGAAACACTTCCCAGTTCATTTTCTCTCTGACTGCCCATAGTTCTAAATGTGTGTCAGCTTGTCTTCACCCTGCTATAGACTCATCTAAACAGCTCAAGAGCAGATTCAAGCACACCCTCAGACCTGTAGACTCTTGGTCTGGGCTTTCTGCCCCTTTCTTTACATATCCAAGTTTCTTTCATATCAATGCTAAATCAGGACCCTTTGCTGACAGTCCTGTATACATAAGACAACTATGGCTCCCCACAAATCCATGAAAGACTAATTCGAGTTCTGGTTCTACAGTGATGTCCCTCTTACCATTCTTTTTGTTGTGAGTCTGGGCTAGGGACAAGATGTATATCCAGAACATTTTACTAATACCCAGTGCGTGTGTGTGTGTGTGTGTGTGTGTGTGTGTGTGTGTGTGTGTGTGTTCGTGTGTGTGTTCATGTGTGTGTGTGTGTTCGTGTGTGTGTGTGTGCGGGGGGAGAGAGAGAGAGAAAGAGAGAGAGAGAGAGAGAGAGAGAGAGAGAGAGAGAGGAAGAAGAAGAAGAAGGAGGAGACGGAGGAAGAATACACAGTGTATGCACATGGAAGTCAGAGGACAGCCTTCAGAAATAATTTCTTAACTTTCAGCATGGGTTCTTGGGATCAAGTAGTCAGGTGGTCAAACTTGTATAGGAAGCATTTTTACAGACTCAGCCAACTTGCCAGCCCCTCACATGTATTTTGAAGATCGTTTCTGAACATTCAGTGACAAAATCAGTATCTGTTTCAACTCATGTGCCTTGAGCTTCCTGAATAAATGTCTTTACTGAGCCATTCAGAGAAATGTTACTTATTCACATTAGGAGGGCTGAAGGTATTCCAGTCCCATTTCCTGACCTTGTATGCTTAGGGATGTTAGATAAATGTGATGTCATATGTCTATGCAATTTATAAGTCATCATTGAAGGTGTCAGATGTTAGGTGGAGAGGATGGAAATGTCAAGAAATCTTAGTAGAATCTAGACAAAAAAACCACATGAGCTTCAGTAATAAATTTGAACCTTGGAGTCAATCTTGATTTAAGTCAGGATGCAAAATCAGATACAAACAAAATCAGGCACTAGAGAAAGAAACAGAAGGGAAAGATTAAATTTGTGTGGAATTTTCAGAAGGAGTTATATTTACCAATTTTAAAAACAGACAAATATGAAGAGAACCATGGATTAAGCTAACACTGGCTGCTTCTAGACTTGTATTAAATGTTAAGACTCATGAAGAATAAAACTTTCAACATCAGAGAATGAGTTGATGAGAGTCAGGAGACAAAAGGACCATAACCTCTAAGAGTGTAGCTTATAAGGCATAGTGAAAGAATAAAGTAGACAGGAGTAAGGGGCACATTAGGAAGTAGAAGCAGAAGATGTAACTCATAAAATTTAGAAAAAATAGAAAGCAATATGGGGTACTTAGAAAGGAGAACAGGGTAAAAATATACTTTTGAGATCTAAACATATGTATTTGTCTTGCCATAAAAGTAAAGCCAATAATATTTCTTTCTGTCTATTCCAGTTAGACATTTGATGAACAGTGACGGCATACAGCTGTGTGAGCATGTGGTTCTCTGGTCTGGACACAGTAAGTTACACAACTTTCTTTCTTGCTACTCAGAGGTTGGTCTGAAAAAAAATATTTGCTCTGTATTTGGATTTATCTCCCTCCCTTGCACCCATACTAAATCAGTACTTAGCCACAAATAACTCAACGGTGTCTCTTTGTACTACCTTAGTATAGTCCAGATGGGCATTCCTTTTGTCTCTTTTATAGTAGTTTTCTGAGATTTAACTAACATAGTTTGACTTCACCCATTACCTCTTTGAATATCATGAACTGTGAACTATCATCACAACCAACTATAAAACAATTTTATTTTCACAAAAAAAGTCCATACCACACAAATGTGACTCCTTACCAATGCCTTCTCTTTAGATTTCTAGCTTCAACTAGTCATCAATACAGATTTGCCTACTCTGAGTTCTAATGTAGATGAAATTGTGCAATATGTAATTGACTGCAACTGGTTTCTTCCACTTAACAATGTCAAGGTCAATCCCTGGTGCATTATGTATCATTTTAAAGCCAAATAATTATAATATAGCGTGCAGATGCACTACACTTTATTTTTTCTTATATTGATAGACCCTTTATACTTTTCTAAAAAGTTAGTTAGTTAGTTAGTTAGTTAGTTAGTTAGTTAGTTAGTTATATGAGTACACCACTGCTTTCTTCAGACACACCAGAATAGGGCATCAGATCCTATTACAGATAGTTGTGAGCCACCATGTGGTTGCTGGGAATTGAACTCAGGACCTCTGGAAGAGCAATCAGTGCTCTTCACTGCTGAGCCATGTCACCAGCCCTACACTTCTCAGTTATTGAGAATAACAACTACATTACAAACCTTCACATGTAAGTTGCTACACATGTATGTATTTTGATGTTTAGTCTTGTCACCTTGACAGGATCTGGAATCAACTTAGAGATGCATTTCTAGAAGGGTCTTTGAGGGTTTTCCAAGGAGAATTAACTAAAGGGAGAAGATGCTCCTCTAGAGTAGGCAGAACCTTCTAGAGGAAAGCCCATATAGAGAGAGCCAAGGTAAACTCTATGCTGCTTTCCTGTCTTTGCTCCATGCATGGCAGTGTGTTGCTGGTGCTGCTTCTGCTTGTACTGCTGCTGCTCCTGATAATGAGGATGAGGATGATGATAGTGATGGTTATGATGATGGTGATGGCAACAATGGTGTTGATGACGACAATGATGATGATGATGATGATGATGATAAAGATGATGGTGATGATGGTGGTACTGTGTACTGCTGATACATTCAGTGGCTAACTTCACAATCCAACTTTTTTGACATTCTAATCTGGACTTTCCAGCAATCTTCTTGCCAAAAACAAACAAACAAACAAACAAAATACATAAAAACAAACAAACAAAACAGATTAGGACAGCTAATGAATCCAGCCCTGTGAATTTAACAAGTTTTCACAATCTTTCTAGTATATAGATGGCTATCAATTGTAAGCCACTTTAGCCAATGATAACCAATATTTGTTTACAACCTGAGAATATTTGTAATCAACTAAACACCTGGGCACACCTGTAAAATTTTTCTTCACTAGATCATTTGAGACAAAGAAGACTCAACCTAAACCTAGGCTACACCTATCACTAGCAGTTCATCTATCCTGTTGCTGATGGGAATTCCAGTGCATACTGAAGACCATCAGTCCGCTAGGACTTCCCTGGGACTCCTATGCCAGGCTGGGACTGCTGAGACATCCAGTCTCACAGACTGAACAGCAACCAGATCCTTGGCCTTTCCACCTGGGAACAGCCATTGTTGGACTGCTGATACCGCAACCTGTAAGCAACTCTAATAACACACACATATTCACACACATACACACACACACACACACACACACACACACACACACACACACACACACACACATGTTCTCTAATCAAACAGAACTTACAGAATGAATGTGTGTTCATGTGTGTGCAAAATGTACACTTTTCTTATTGATTTTGTTACTCTGGGTAACCCTGTCTAATATGCATGTTTATTATTCCTGTATAAATTCTTAGGGTGTAATTTCCAGTTGCATGGTCAACTTAAGCATTAACTACTGCCAGACTAGTTTCTAAGGTGTTTGCACTATTTTAAATGTGCACAGTCACTGTATGATCATTGCCAACATTACCCTTCTGTGTGTTTCTCCTGGTGGGTGAGAGTTGAACCTCCTACATGAGTAGTGATATTGTACATTTTGTTCATTTACCATCTGTTCATCTTTTCCAGAGAACTGTCTATCCAGAGCTGTCTTTCAATATTCACTGATTTCTTTTTCTTTTCATATTTAGTTTTTTTTTAATACATTCTTGATACAGAGTACTCTCCAGATAGATGATCTGAAACTGTCTTCTTCCACATTGAGCTTTCTAGGGGATGTGTAACAGAAATACAGCTTCACTCTTTTCTATTCCTTAGAGATATGTTGAAAATATAATTGTCCCTCGGTATGTGTTGGGGATTTGTTCCAGATCCCTATAGATATCATGACCTATGATTGCTCAAGTTTGTTATACTAACTGGCATAGTAGTTATACACAGCTGAGGAAAATCCCCTTGTAATACTAAAGATGATTTCTAGGCTACAACACCTAACACAATGTAAATGATATAAACAGTTGTCACACAGTATTACTTGGGGACCAGTGATTCTTTTAAAGTCTATACATGTTCAATGTAGAAGTAATTTTTTCAAAAGTCTTTAGTGTGTAGTTGGTTGATTCAAAACACAGAGCCAGAGCGCAGGAATTCAGATAGACAACTATACTATTTAAATCCCATTGAATTATTTCCCCTTTTGTCAAAATTAGTAGACTGTAAGCATGTGCGTTTATTTCCAATTCTTCACTGTAGATTCATGGGTCTATTTGTTGTGAAGCTTCACTCTTATTTGCCATAATTTTGTGGCAAATTAAGTTTTGATGCCAGGAAGTAAGTTATCTAACATTTGACTTAATTTGTAATATTATTCTGATTGTTCTGTTGCCCTTAAATTTAGGAATCAGATTTCACAATCTCTCCAGAGTCTTGTTGTGATTTATTAAAAGAAAAAAATTATTTTAAGAATATGCAAAAGTAGAGGATCTTTAGATGCTAAATCTATCCATTTATAAAGATGACCACATCTTAACCTTATCTTCAGTAAGTGTTGTGTGCGGGTGCTCCATTCTAACATCTAAGGAAATTAAGTCAGTGTGTTATCTATACCTTCACCATCTTCTTTTATATTGGCAGTCTTCCTACTTACATTATGTCATTACCAATGACATTTTTGAAGACCAAATATCGGAACTAATCCTGTCAGAAGTAGAATACACATCACAAGATAATAACAATTTCAAACATCACTCTGCCTGAAAGCAAGCTCTTATTAGTGCTTCCATGCTAATTACTCTCAGAACTATAATTTTTTGACCCCATCTTCTCAAAGTGTCTCTTTCCATCCGTAATGGATGACCTCACTTCATGCATTATTAAATCCCAAGACCACAGCCCTCACCTTCCTACACCTCCTTCTCCATCCCTCTCCATTCACCTCTGCTCTAGTAGAGAATGTTTTACTCTACCTAATAGGCTCATCTTCTCTTGCCCTCCAAAGATGCAAATTCTAAGCCATCTTTTTTCTCCCATACACCTTTCCTGCCATTCTGTATTACAAAGCAGTTCCACAATAACACAAACTTACTTCAGTGTATCTTGTGCATATAATAAAATACACTTCTCTGATGACTCTTGATAGCCAACTCGGCAGAGCTCAGAATCAACCTAAGAGACTGTTGTGTGACAGGATTTTCCTTGGGAGTCTTGAACATCCATGCATGCACAAAGTCTACACACTCCAGAAAGGAAACCTACAACAGATCAAATTAATGATCGCATCAAAGTCCAGCTTAGTGAACTGATAGGTTTATGTTGGAATTATTAACAGGACTACGGGTAAAGGAATGAGTCAAAAGCATCTATATCTCTGAAAAGCCTCCAACATAGGTGATCACTCACAAAAACTACTTCCCTGGTGCTATTTGCAGAACATACAATGGCTCAATAGATCCAAAAATCTCATTTAGGCACCTCATTCACTGGTCAGAGTCTCAGAGCCTCATCAGAAACTTCCAAAAAAACAGACTATCAGTATCTTTGAGAGCATTTACAGTGACTTCTTCAGCAGAGAAGACACACTCTCTAAGTGGATGCCACCTTCCAACATGCAGCCCAGATAGAAGGGGTCCCAGGAAAGAGTCATGCTGTTTGTCTGCCTTTCTGCTTCTTCATGCACAGGTGTGTCTCACTATTGCTTCCATCATCTCAAGCTTATTCAGCTTTCCAAATAGGACTCAAAGAGATGACTCTTTGAGAAACTTCCAGGCTTTGGACAACAAAGCATCCAGCTTTATGGATAGAGTAAGCTGCAAATCTCTGCCTCTCAGCATGCAAACAGCTTCTGTTTGACTACCCAACCCTACCTCGTAAGCCAATCTGGGTCAACCCCTTTTACAACATGTAGAAACTCAAGGATTCTGTTTCCCTCTAGTATTCTGCCTAACACACCTTCTTTGATGATAGCTTTTGCCTGCAGCATACTTCCCAAGTCCTTGCCCTCTTAGTGAACCAAGTTCCTATGTGAAGTTTCTGTATTTGTTAGCTCCCTTCTTTTATTTCCACTTTGCTCTATTACCCTTGACTTAGTCTTATCTAACCACCAGGAATCACTTTTTGCTAAAAATTTAAAAAAAAAAAAAAAGAGTTAATGGCTTCACTTTGTCATTCAATCTGATTTAACTGAAAGCTACTCTCAGGACTGGAGAGATGGCTTGTGGTTAAGAGTATTGAACTCTGCTCTTCCAGAGGACCTGGGTTCAATTTCTAGCATCTACCTATTGGCTGACCACAGTCTGCTTCAGGGGCTCTGATGAGCTCTTATGGTATCTGTAAGCATACATTTGGTAAATAGACTTAACAGCCAGACACAAAAATTAAATCAAATTAAATTAAGTAAAAAAAACATATAATCCATTTTTGTATTTTTGAACTATTCCTGTCTTTTAGTGCCTGGAAGAACCCTGACCGGGTTTTTGTTTTGGTTTGTTTTGGTTTGTTTTGGTTGTTATTGTTTTTTTTTTTTTAATATGTTGTTGTTGATTTTGTTTATTTGTTGTTTTGTTTTGGTTTTGGTTTGTTTCTCCCTCTTTTGCTCTGGCCCTGGAGTCTCTTTTCTCCTGGTCTATTCAACTGTAACTCTAATTGTGATCTTCCTGGACTCTGTATTACTCTTTTCTCTTTACACCCTCTTTTTGGGGGCCCTTATTTCTCTCCGTGGTTTTCATTCTACACTGGCACCAATGTTTCCCAGACATATTGTCTTCTTCTCAGGCACATCCTCCTTTAAGAACTCATCCAGTGTCATGAATACTGGCCTAATTTTATAATTCAGTTCCATGATTTTTTATAGAAGAGTTATCCACATATATTGGTTAAATTCTCAGTGACTCGTTTTTCCAACTTATAAAATGCTGAAGCCTAAGTACCAATCTCAGAAGATATAATTAAATGTTAATATTTGAAGTTATTAGAACATAACTGGTACATAGAAAGCTATCAGAAAATGCTCTCTGTGGTTATAGCCGTATTATTCTCATTATTCTTAACAGTTACAGAGCTAAATAATTAAATCAAACAAGGTTCCCAATAGGAGGAATGGATGAGGAAATTGTGGTATATGTACACACAATGGAATTATTTTGTGGTCTTAAAGAACAAAATTATGAAATTTGAAAGAAAATGGATGTAACTGGAGATAATAACATTAAGGTCATTAAGCCAGTCTCAGAAAGAAATACCATGTTTCTCTGGTGGAGTTTTTGGGGTCACTTATATATACTATCATGTCATCTGCAAATAGCGATAATTTGAGTTCTTCCTTTCCAATTTGTATCCCCTTGACCTCCTTTTGTTGTCGAATCGCTCTGGCTAGGACTTCAAGTACTATATTGAATAGGTAGGGAGAAAGTGGGCAGCCTTGTCTGGTCCCTGATTTTAGTGG
>LR753564.1:154846-177140 GCA_902729485.2 Mus minutoides
ACACACACACACATAAATGTATATGACATGAAAGTAGTAAGAGCACAGAAGAAAGTAACAGCAGAAGAATGAGTGACAAGAGTAGAGGAGCAATGAATAAGGATATGCTGTACATACAATATACATCAATAAAAACTTCTAAATAAATAAACAAGCAAATTAGCAAAGGACATGTTACACATATCAGGGCAGATATGATGCTCAAAACAGAAGCTGAAACAGTGAAGAGGGAGGAAGGGATGTGATCTTCTAAAAAGAAGGTGGGACTTCAGTGGGACCACTGGAGATTCTAGTAATTCAAATAATAAACAGATCCAGAGACCCACAGTCAAACATAAGGCAGACTCTAGGAGTCATTTGGCAGAGTTGGGGGAGAGACTGTGGCTCTGAAGTGGATAGGAAATCCACAGGAAGACCAACAGACTCAACTCACTTGGACCCTGGGGGGCTCTCAGAGGAGGAACCACCAACCAAAAAGCATGTAGTGGTTAAACTTAAGCCCCACACACATTTGTACCACATGTGCAGCTTGGTCTTCATGTGGGTTCCCTAACAATTGGAGTAGGAGCTGTCTCTGACTCTGCTGCCTGATATTGGATCCCTTTCCCCTCCTTGGAGTGCCAGATTGGACCTCAGTGGGAAAGGGAGTCCTTAGTCCTGCTTGGACTAGATGTCCCAAGGTGGGGCGGTACCCAAGGGAGTGTTCCCCCTCTCTGAGGAGATGGGGAAGTGATAATCTGAGAGGTATTTGTAAGGGTGGGACTGAAAGGAAAGGAAGAAGGCAGAATGTGGCTTGATTGTAATGTTAAAAAAATAAATAATGAGAAAAAAAAGAAAGAAGGAATGTGATTAAGCCCTTTTTCTCTGTTGTCTTCCCACAGTGAACATCTCCTTAGTGTCCTAGATCTCACCATCTTAGTTCTCCTGAGCTTTCTCTTCCCTTGCTTTAGAAAATAGCCTAGTGTGTCCTTAGCTTTTCCATCTGTTAAATTACTCAGAATGTGTTCCCAGAAGTGTAATGGCTAGGTCAATAAGAATAAACATTTTAATGTTTCTTGACAGAATATTTATGCATGTTTTCTGTAAGTGCTGAACCTATCCACATCGCTGCCAACCGAGTAAATGTGCTTCAGCGATCGTACCTGCACTGGTTAGGAGTTAGAAGAAAGTATTTATCACATGTTTAGTGTGCCTTGTGATGAGGCCGTAAACTGTGGCCACTATCAGAGTAAAAGAGCAAATTCGAGTTATCTATGTCAGAAACAGGGCTATCCTGATAGGACCCTTTGAACAATCTGGATAACCTTTTCTAGAAAGGACTTTTAGAAAGCTAATTTAACTCAAAGTTCACAACCCAGTGACAGGGTGGTCAAACGGGCACAGATAAATTATCTTGCAAATTGCTTCTTCAAATGGGGTAAAATTGTACTAAATTTACAGATATATACTCACATGATACACATGGTTTCATTGGAGACATGGCTTTGTGGTCTTTATTTGAAAGAACCTTGTCATGGAGATTAGAAGAAAAGAACATACTTATAACTTAAGCAGACTCCAAGTGAAAACTTGCCATTCTCTCGGCATTTGAACAGTTTTCTATCCTTATGAGTAAAATAGTAATACCTACTATGGCAGTGTAATGTGATAGTTGAGTAAGATAATGTAGACCAGTGCTCAAAACACATTTCTTCACTGGTGTTTTGGGAGATGTTCTCTCTTGGGGCTCTGTCTCTTCTCTAGAGCACTGTTAGGCAAAGGTGAAGATGCATAGCCTGGCTTGATTTCTGAGTAGGCGAGAAAATAAGGATCATAAACTTTTCCTATTTCATGTTGGCAAAGCAATACAGTCCTGTCCTCACATTTGCATATAGAGGGTTGTCAGCTCTGCAATTTGTCAGCAAACTTCCCGTGATCCAGTAGCTTGGGTTAAATGTGTTTATTCAACTGAAACAGATTTATAGACCATGGAAAATCCATCAATGATGAGTGGTTTTTTTTCAGACAGAGGAAAATGCAAGCATAGGTATCTTCAAAATAATACTTTCAAAGCAACTTTAGAAAAATAAAAGAGTAGAAAATAATATATCTCTCACTCTTACTCTGTCTGATAAAACCCAATACAGTCCAGACCATACCAACTTCATACAGTCTGGATTGTTGTTTCAGTGAGTGATAATCTATCTTTTTGAGAATTCTCATTGTCATAGGACACATCATTCATAAAGATTAGATGAAAAGCTGGTAAATGTTATTTTTCTGCATTTCTCTTTTGTTCAACCGAGTAAGTCCAAATGAGGCACAGAACAAACTGGCTAACAAGACCATGGGCAAGTTCTGGATTTGACTGAGAGTCCCTACCTCAATGAATAAAGTGGAAGACCTCAACCTTGAGACTTCAAATGCATGTGCACACCAGTTCACCTATATACATGCAAAATGTGAATATGTACACTTAGATGAATGCCACAGTCACAAAAATGGGAAAAGGAAAAAACAATAGAAATTGTTTAGTCATGAGTTGTCCATGTATGAAATATAACACAGATGTTAATTTTTCATCTTTAAAATCAGTCATGTTGTTAAAAACCTCTATTGCATTAGGATAAATGTAACCCTTACATGAAATTATATTCAATCAACATCTCAGGGACTAGAGATCTGACTGAATGATTAAGAGTTCTTTCTGCTCTATTAGAAGACCAGAATTTTGTTCCCATCAGGTCTGATATTTGGTTACTCCTAACTGTCTATAACTCCAGATCCAGGAGATATAACCTATAATCTCTGTGAACACCTAAACACACATATACATATAAATAATATAAATAAATTTTAAAAGACATAAAATATATGAAATTTGCTGTTCCAACTGTGCAAAAGAAGCATATAGGAAAACCTTACCACTGAAATAAAATAAAATCTGGCTAAAAACTAACCAGCTACATGAAATCTATTAGAAAGTCACCTTTGCAGCCAATATTTTAAGATCCAAGAGCCAAGAAAGATACACTAATGTGAATTTGACATTCCTTGCTGCTCTTTTCCCTTAAGGTCTTTGATTATCTTGAAGGAAATAGAAGTACATGTGCTCAAAAGTTGAGCACACAGAAGCAACTAAAGAGCAAAGAAAAACTTCAGAACTCGGAGAACTTTCAGCTCTAGGAAGACAGTAAGCAGATCTCGGTGCTCCCTCAGGGCTCAGAGTGTCAACATCTCGGAAAGAAGTAAGGAGCAAAAATCAAGTATTTTGACCCTGATTTCAGCTTGCATAATCTGCTGAATCATGGGAGGTTCAGGTTATAGTAACTAAGTCAACAGTAACTAACACTGAAGACTTGAAGAACAACAAGGAATTTGAGGAAAACATGGTACTGTGGATTCCAAAATTGGATGTTATGATCTGACAATCAATAAACCTTCTTGTTAAGACTCCAGAATTACACCAGGAGGTGGTGGCACACACCTTTAATCCTAGCACTTGGGAGGCAGAGGCAGGTGGATTTCTTAGTTCGAGGCCAGCCTGA
Source organism: Mus minutoides (assembly GCA_902729485.2). Classification (NCBI taxonomy): domain Eukaryota; kingdom Metazoa; phylum Chordata; class Mammalia; order Rodentia; family Muridae; genus Mus; species Mus minutoides. Next base: position 158,374 of record LR753564.1, read on the forward strand.
TCTACAGAGTTCCAGGACAGCCAGGGATACACAGAGAAACCCTGTCTCAAAAAAACAAAAAACAAAAAAAAACAACAAACAAAAACAAAAACAAAAAAGACTCCAGAATTACAGTAGGATCGAAGCAGGTACTAATTCAATTTGAAACAGATCAATTCTAAAATTGGTGGAAATAGACTATGATTTCAATCTATGTTGTGTGCCCAAAGCAAAAAATGGTCAACCATGGATGACATATTTTCCAGAACACAAAAAGTTTTCATAATTAAGACTTGTCTTGCATGATACAGTCATACATGCACATACACTCACAGGAACACCAAAATTAAGTGAGAGTAATAAACTAGCAAATGTATAGATGTTACAGTAATTTACCACAAACTTCACACATTTTGATCCTCATGTTTAAATCATCATGTCTATGTTTGATTATCTATTTCAGAAATATGGCACATAAAATGTAAAATATCTTCTATATAAAAATTCCAGTGGAGCTAGAGGTATGACTTGGTGATTATGAACATTTTTTGATCTCACAAAGGACCTGGGTTTGGTTTCCAGAACCTATCTTAGGCAGCTTACAACCATCTATAACGAGTTACAGGGTTTGCAGCTACCTCTTCTGAACACCATGGGCACTGGCATTCATGTGGCACACATACAGAAAAACTCAGAGCACTTACACATATTAAATATATAAATTCCCAAAAAATCTTAATAGCACAAATTCACCTTGCCCTTGTTGATTTATTCTTTGAAATGTCTCTCTGTTGAGGGGGATCCCTCCCTTCTGAGCTTTGACATTTATCATACAGAGAAGATATGCTGACCACACCAGTGTGGCTCTCTTCCCTACATCCTCTTCACTCCTACCCCAATCTTCTCCTAAAACACATCCATTTGCTAAGATATAGAGGAAAGTAAAGCTCTCTTATCATATTTATCTTTGCCATTTCAAATTATTGTTTTCTCTTTCCAGTGGCTACCTTTGTCTGTATTCAGTGTTATATGTAGGGATGTACATATATATGTTGATATATGTCCCAATACCCTGTACATTCCTTTGGGGGGGGGGGATGTTTTCGAGACAGGGTTTCTCTGTGTAGCCCTGGCTGTCCTGGAACTCACTCTATAGACCAGGCTGGCCTCGAATTCAGAAATCCACCTGCTTCTGCCTCCCGGGTGCTGGGATTAGTGTGTGCCACCACCGCCTAGCTCAGTACATTCCTTGCAAGTAAAATAAGATAATGCTTTTCTGCTGAATTTCCAGCAGCTTTCAAAGAATAGAATGACAAACAATGGAATAGGGGGCAGGGCTAAATGTCCTAACCCTGCGCAGTGGGGCTTCCCTTCTCTATTTTATGATACATAGCTCTACCAAAATGTAAGTAGCAGCCAATTGGCCATTACCATGGAGATGCATACTTGGCCAAAGTTTTGGGAATGAGTAACTAAGTTTTGAATCCTGAACAGGCCATCTTTATCAAACCTATCCTGGCTGCCCCCTAAGCTCAGAGAGTATCATGTAAGAAGTGTAAAGAATGTTAGAGCCTGAGGAAAAGGGAGGAAGCCTGTGAAATTCTGTCTTCTGGACATAATAAGACTCATGAACTCACAGCAGATATCGTTCCCTGTTCAAAACCTCCACCAGACCTATCCAGCCAGAATCTTGGCAGAGCTACAGGATGAACTCTCTACTCCCACCACTCACTGAACCCTACTGGCAGGTAAGACTTGTCATAGGAGGAAGCCTAGCTCTTTGAGGGTGCTCCCACTGGTCCCACTGCTGCAGTTCCTACCAGTTTACTACTGAATGTTTACTACTGGATGTATGCAGTGTTATATGTAGGGACATATGAGAAACATCAATTGGGCTGAGTGAGATTTCATTTTATTTAAAGACATGAAGTTGTGAAGAGGGCATGTTGGAAGGAATATGGTAAGGAGAAGAAAGAAAGAGAGAAATAAAGCTGGATATGATCTTTCCTATTTCCTATTCCATATGCATGTATGGAATTCCAAAAAAATAAAAACAGATTATAAATTGTAAGAAAAAAGTAGCAACTGTAGTTGAGCAACCTTTCTCCCTGAAACAGTGGGAATTAACACATGACAATGGTAGGCTTTCCTCCTCAGCATAAATGAAGTAGGGAGGGGACTGGGGACTGAGGATTGGATCTGGAGCAAGTTAGGTGTAAGGGTGTGGATTAAATATGATCAAGATATGTCTTATGCATGTATGAAATCCTCAAAGAATGAATGAAAGGTGGTATATTTATTAAAACCTATGGTTCATAAATAGTAATAAAATAGTTGAAGATCTGGATGTGTGAGAAGGAGACTGGGCCCGTGAAGCCTGCAGATTATCAGGGTGAAGATGTTCAGATTGTTCTCTAAGACAATGCTACATTTGCCAGCAACCTACACACATCCTCCCATGTGCTTTCAATTACCTCTAGACCACTTATAATTCCCAGTGCTATGCAAATCTATGCAAAGAGCTGTTACACTGAGCTGTTTAGGGAGTAGCAAGAGCTAAGCTGGCATGTGCTCCCCACACAGGCATTTTCCCTTAAAGATACAGAGCAAGTGTTAACTCTCAGCAGAGTTTAGCTTTGGACTTGGCTGTTATATAGCACAAAATATGATTGTTTCCTGCTGCCCTGTGGTACAAAAAAAAATGGTACACTCTTTCAGTAACAGTTAGGTTTTCAAGTTTTTATTCTCCTGTTGATGATTTTTAAAAAAAAAAAAAAAACATGTATTAATAAGACATTATATAGGAAAGATTCCTTCATATAATTCTTGTGTTCTGCATATTTATGTGGATGTATGTGAGCATGTATGTCTGTCTGTACACGAATATGGTGTATACATGTGTGCTATGAGGGCATATGTGCATCCTGGTACATGGAGCCCAATAAACAATGTCGTATATAGAGATCAGAGGACTTCTTTTTCTACCATGTGGGTTCTGGGGATCAAACTTGGACCCTCAGGCTTGGTAACAAACTCCTCTACTGTTGAAAATCTTGCTTGTCCCAGTACCCAGCTTACAATGTAAGAAACTGGCATATTTACTGGCTTCGTGTTAGAGACAACAGTACAAGAATCAAATTATTTATTAGGCACAGTATGATTTTTTTCCTCATAGAAGGAAATAGAAATTAGGACTCTCGGATAAATCAGATGGTCAACTTGAACCGGCTAATAATTACTTTTTAAAGTGTAGTAATTTATGAACTATTTTGCAAATGTGCCAGGTTTTTAACAGAATAAATGAGAATATGTTAGCCATATAGGAAAGAATTTCTAAATGTATATTCCCAGGAATTCTGGGCATCCGTTAGGCTAAATGATATTTACTCCATATAGCATATAATACAACCTGCTACAGTCAAGTAAATTAGGAAGATGTTGACTTAAAGTTTTATAAAAGTACTCAGAATGTCCCAGAGACATACATATTGAGGAACATTGGCATTAAAATTTTAGAGGGGGCCAGAAAGCTGTCTCAGTGGATAAACTCACTTGCTACCAAGACTGCTGGCCTTCGTTGCATCTCCAAGACTCACATACTGCTAGAAGATAAATCAACCCCTCTACGTTGTCCTCCAATCTGCACTTACAGGCTGGGGCATGTGCATGTCCACACCTGTAGACAGACACATAGTCACACAGGAATAATAAATGTAAAATTTTTACTTTAAAGAAAAATAAGTTTCTAAGAAACGGCATACAGTATTTCTTCAATTTTATTTCAACAAGACATGCACTGGCACGACCCACAAAAAAAGAAAAAAAAAGTTCAAATAATAGTGTGCTCACACAGTGGCTTCATTTTCCAATTCCTAGAACTTAAGAATAGTAACCTAATGTGGAGATCTGATGCTTCACTGTGCATTTTGGTAGCCATATTTTTCTGTGGTTCTTGTTTTTAATTACAATACCATACATGAGGGAAGTGGTGTGTGCACATGAATGCAGGTGCCTGTAGAGACCTCCTGGAGCTGGAGTGGCAGGTGGTTTTGAGCTGAAGAATGTTGGCACTGAACACTGAACTGAGGTCCTCTGTAACTGCAAGTATGAACTCTTAATCACTGAGCCATCTCTCCAAATCATCCCAGAGATCAGATTTTTAAGGCACACTGTGCTGTCTAGTTGTCAACTTGACACAAGACAGAGTCATCTAGAAAGAGGAAATGTCAGTTGAAGAATTGCTTCCATCAGATTGGCCCATGGACATGTCTATGGGCATTTTCTTACTGATGACCGATGTGGAAGGGCCCAGCCCTGAGCAGCTGGTCCTAGGGTGTACAAGAAAAAAGGTTGAGAAAGCCATGGAGATCAAGTCAATAATCAAAATTCCTCCGCGGTCTCTGCTTGATCTTCTACATCCAGCTTCCTGCTTCCAGTGCCTGCCTCAACTTCCCTTCGTGATGGACTGCAAGCTATAAGAAGAACTAAAGCCTTTCCTCTTCAAGGTTCGTCAGTCATGGTAATTATCACAGCAAGAGGAGCCTGACTATGACACATATATTTTGTTATTTTTCTCAAGACACATACAATTTAGGTTGTAATACCAGTTCCATAGAGAAAGAAATTTTAAAGGCTTAAATTTCATTCTCTAAGTGAAGCAAACATGTATTCTAGAATCCAAGCTATATGCACTTCATCCCCTTTCTCATTATCCTCCATAGTTGACAGCCATAAATTCCAGTCCAACATCTTGCCACAGCAGGCAGTGTTGTTATCTCCAAAAATCTCTGTACAGTTCCCCCTCCCTCCGGATTGGTTGATCTGAGAAACATGTCAGAATCAGGAGAGAGTGGGCTTTTTGCAACTAGGACTTGGGAGATGAAAGGTTTCTATTGCTGGTGCTATATCTTCACTTTACTTTGAAAAACAATGTGACTTTCTGGTCTTCAGATTTTGTTTTGATGGTAGGGATTCATCCTTCAAAGTTCCACAAAGTGACCCCTCAAGAGAGAACGAGTCTTAGGTGTGGGAGATGTTGGGTTCCTGCTGTGATGACAGTTGACCTGGCGTCTGTGGAGCATTCTGACTCCTCTCACCCCACAGACATCACAGCAGACCTCTGCTGTTCTCATCACCAGCTGCATCTGAAGATTTTTCCCCTCTCTTTCTGTGTTACACAGTTTTGCTTAGAACAGTCCACAGGAGACTAGTTAAGAATAACCTTTAACAATAAGCAGGCTCGCTCCCTAGGCAGGAAAAGGAGATGTTTATCAGAGGTAAAATATCCTCATAATGCTAAACAAAGTTAACAAGGGGGATTTAAAGTTCTTTTTAAAGAGACTTGGACACTAATCTTAAAGTTTCCAAACAATATTTAATGATTTAATCTTAGTTATATGTACATGGGTGTGTCTCTGTGTGGTTATGTGCACATGAGTGCAGCATCCATGGAAGTCAGAAAGGGACGCCTAATTCCTAGTGCTGGTGTTTTAGGCAGTTCTGAGCTGCCTGATGTGAGTTCTGGGAATGCAACTCAGCCTCTCCAAGAAGAGCCAGCATACTTGAGCACGGAGTCATTTCTTCAGCCTTTCCAAACATTTCAATCCTAATCATTTAACAAATCTAGGCAATATTCTGGAAAACACAATAAGCCTTTTAACAGCAATAGAATTGTTTATGATGAATAATTTATCAAAGGACACATGTTGAAGACTTGCTAACGTACATTAGCAACAGAGACACTTCTATTTCAGAGACCTGCTACACATGTCACTGTCCAATTCAGATTTCCACTCACAGACAGGCAAGAAATGTGATATGAAAAGTACCTGGAGTGGTATAAATTTTGCTGTTGTTTTGTCTCATTTGTGTGAAATATTTACAACAAGGTTGAGCATATGCTAAGGCTTCAATACTCTCAATGTGAATTTGTAGCAGACTAAGTGGCATAAAAGTGTAAAACTTTAAAAACAGTTAAAAATGCAACAATTTGAACAATACTTTTTGGAAATCTCTATGTTGGGTTATTTTTAACCTCCTGTATCACTTCGGGCTCATAAAAGGAAAAAAAAAGGCACATTTAAAGAGCTTGGTAGGAAACAATTTAATGGAAGATTTGTTTCTGGAAGAATAGACAAGTCCCTCATGAGGAAACTAAAGAAGATTATAGCACACTATGTAGGGCCACAGAGGGGTACTGCTACTCATCCTAAACCTGGAGAGAACTGGGATAGCTTTAATTGTCAACTTAATACAATCTAGAATCAGTCACCCGAGAAGAGAGTCTCATTAAAGGACTAGCTCTATTAGGTGGACTTCTGGTCATATCTGTGAGTAACTGTCTTAAGTTAACTGACATGGGGAGACCCAACCAACTCTGGGTAGCACCATTCCCTAGGCAGGGTTTCTGAAATGCATAAGAAGGCATAAGGTGAACTGAAGGCAAGTGAGCAAGCAAGGGAGTTATATATGCATTTATTGCTCTCTGCTATTGACTCTGAGTGTGATGTTATCATCAAAGGCAGGGAGCCTGGCAGTAGCGATTTGAAATTCCTGTCTTGTCTTTCCAACCATGATGGACTGTAACCTGGAACTGTGAGATGAAATAGGCCTCGTTCTTCCCTGAGATAACTTTATCAGCATATCACATCCACAGAAATGAAACTAGGACAAAGAATGAACAATTACCAGCAGCAAAGCAGTAGCAATGCAGGAAGGGCTGGACTGGACACTTCTGGAAGATACTACCAGATTGGAGTCACCATCTCCTGAGAGAGCTTACTACAAGTGCAAGCTCTTGATCTCCACTCCATACCCATGGAAACAGAAAATTGGAGGGTAGAATTCAGGGTCTGTTTAAAAGTAACAAGAAAATGTTCGGGCAATTCTGAGGTGTGTATGTTGAAGTTTAGGAACTGCCATGGGGCTCGATTGCTTTGAAAACCATGATTATGGCAACTCTTATTCAAAAATGCATTTAACCAGAGCCTGGCGTCCATTTGCAGAGGGTCAGTCCATTATCATCATGGCAGGGAGCATGGCAGAAAGCACAGTGTTGGAATGGTAGCTAAGAGTTACATCCTCTTCTGTAAGCAGAGAGAAAAGCAGGAGGCTTGGTATGGGCTTTTGAAACCTCAAAGGCCACCCTAATAACACACTTCCTCCAACAAGGCCACACTTCCTAACCCTCCTCATCCTTCCTAATAGTGTCACTCCCTGGTGGCTAAGCATTCAAATATAGGAGCCTGTGAGGGCCATTCTTATTCAAATAATTGCAAGGACCATGGTATAAGAAAAACAGTCACATCCAGATCTGCAATGAGGCAGAAGCGGAAGAGATAATTAAAAATCCCTGGCATCTTTTTTGTACAAATACCCTGTCATTTTCTGGGTGTTTTTTATCAGCCAAGAGAATTGAGAAAAACGAGCCATAAGTGACCTTAGGTGTTGAGATGTAAGTGACAGCTTCCTAGCATGGTGACAGAGACTGTAGCAGTAGCTGTGTGCATGTGTGTATGTTGGGGGTGTGTGGTGAGATGAGCCTGTAGACTCCATAGGCATGTCATTCAATGGAAGCTGAACTTTAAAATCATATCATTCTCTGAACTAAAATGAGTGTTCACAATCCCATTAGAAGGCTCTGTCAGCAGACTTTTTCATTCACAGACCTGAGGACCTGAGATGGAACCCAGATCCCACAGGAAGGCCCAAGAGAATTTTCTTCAGAAAGTAGTCTTCAGCCCCTGACATGGGTGCCATGGCACGTATGTGATGGCACGCATGTGATGGCATGCATGTGATGGCATGCATGTGTTTACACACACAGCAACTCTTGAAAACCCCACATATAATCTGCATATGAAATTTTCTTTGTCCTTACTACACTGGTGTTACTAATTACAAAGGACTTTTTAAGACTCTTACCTTGTAGGTGCAGGAAGAAATGAATACTCAGGGTTTTGAAGTAGTTTATTGACAGTCCCCCAGCCAGTCAGTGACAGAGCTGAGATACAAAGCCAGACCATGTCTGTTCATCAGCCAATACTATGTCCATGACACAATAGTAGTAGTTATATCAAAACAACCAAACCATGCTATAGATAATCAATTCATACCATTGTGTTCAGAGGCTGGACTGTATCTCTCACCCCTTCATAAAATCACTCGTTTTTTGTTTTTTTTTATAATAGGCCCCCAATTTATGTACATTGTTCTAGAAGAGATTAGGGGATCCAGGTTTTAAAAGAAACTCTGTGGTCATTGTCAGCATGGTGGGTAGATGTGATTCTTCCTTGCAATGTGTTCCTGGATATATAGAGAAGCAGCATCTAAGTCTCGAGAAGGAGAGTATTGTCAGTGCACTTGTCAATTCTAGAAAACACATATTAGAGTGAAATCTCAAAAGGCTCTGACTTTCTCAGAAGTGTTTTGGATGGGGATTTTCCATCCCCCCATATTGAGAACCATATGCTACTGAGAGTGTAGGTATTGGAGGGGCTGGGGCTGGAGAGATGGTGCAGTGCTTAGGACTGTGTCCTAGTTATTTTCTGTTACTGTTAACCATGACCAAAAGTAACTTGCGGCCGAAAGGGTTTACTTCTGCTTTTAGGTTGCAGTCCATCACTGGAGAGAAGCCAGAGCAGGAACTGAAACAGGGATCACAGAGGAAAACAGCTTAGCAGCTTGCTTCTCCTGCCCCATCAGCTCCCCTGCTTACGGAGCCCCTACTCACCTGCCCACAGAAGGCTGGCATCTCCCACGTCAATCAAATCAAGAAAAGGCCTTCACAGATATACTCATAGGCCAGTATGGTGTAGGCCATTCCTCAGCTGAGATTCACTCTTCTCGGTTCAAGCCAAGCTGACAAAATCGAACGGTGATAGAGCACAAGGTGCTTCTGCAGAGGATCTGAGTTTAGTTCCCAGCATCCACATTAGGCTGCTCACAATTACCTGTATCTGCAGTCCACCAGGGATTTGTCTTCTCTGGCTACTGAAGACACTTGCATTTATTTAAGTATACCCAGACCCAGACACACACTCACCTGTAATTAAAAATAACTTAAATTTGTTCTGTTTTTTAAGAAATTTGAGGTGTCATTCAAACACATGTCTACAAAATAAATTAAAGAGGAAAATCATCTTGTCGTCATTACTTAGACTAGAACATTTCTTACCAGCCCAGGGTGTAGACAGTCTATGTGGAGACTATGCCTCATATATAATTAAAAGCCTCTCTGCTCAGAGGTGCTTCATGATTAATGTCTCAGGTAGGCATTTTGATTCTTGTCCTAATAGAATCTGACTGGCTCTGAAACACTCGTGTTGTTCGGGTTCCTCAAGAGTAATAAAAGCTTGCTCTTGGCTTATTGCACAATTCCTTGAGTCATTAATTATAGCTGCCCAAAGTGGAAAGTTTATAATTAAACATATAATTTACTCTTCTACTTTTGGATGAAGTAAATTAAGGCAATTAGATTTCTTTTGATTAAGCATATGGAGCCATTAACCAAGTGCACAGGTGTGTACAAGCAGAAGGTGGGTTACAAAAACATCTATGTTTCAAGTGTGTTTTGTCACTTTGATGTCACTTTCTGGATAGAGTAATTATGCTAATCCATCTGAAGTGGATTTCTTTAGTTTTTCCTGGTTCTCTGCTGCTTTGTTTATTGCTTTGAATCTTTAGGTGCTTAAGTAGCTGCAAGTAATGATCAGGTATAAGTACCAGCTAATCACAAGAGTAATTTTGGCTAGGAATATCCACACACAATATCATTTTGGTGATTGCCTTCTGCACCGTTCAATCCCCAGAAGTTGCATACTGCACGTGGCATCAGAGACCACAGCTGGGGAGCAATTCAATGCTGTATTATCATTTTTGCACTAATATTCTTTTTCATTGTCTGCAGTCATCCAAGGAAATTGTACCTTCCTGCTGTTTGTGTAATATTGTGTTTATTAAAGTCTGGGCTGGTTGGTTTCAATTGTCATCTTGAGTCTAGATGACCCAGAAGAGTGTGTCTATGGGGGATTGTCTAGATCAGATTGGCCGTGGGCAAGACTCTGAGGGTTGTTATTTATTACAATAACTGTAGTGGGAAAGCCTGTCCATTGTGAGTTGTACCAATAGCTGCTCTGGGTTCTGGGCTCTGTAAGTGTACTGAGGGCATTAAGTACAAATAAATATGAATGTATTGATTTTCTGTCTGCTCTTGACTATGGCTCTGACTAGCTGACTTCCAGCCCCTGTCTTTCCATCTCTGCTGTGATGGGCTGTAACTTGGAATCATGACCTGAAACAAGTTCTTTCTCTCCTAAGCACCTTCTAATCAGGCTATTTTTATCACAGTAACAAAACTGATACTCGGACAGAGTTCATATTCAAAATGTTTACTTTGCAGAGCTAACTTTTACAGGAAAAAAAAATCTGTGTCCCACTAAAGAAATAGGTTCTGTGTTGAAGAATGTCTCAGATATCAACAGAAAAATGAGAAGAAATCTCTACAAATCCATAAGTATTCCGAACATGACTTGTAAATTAGCAACAGTTCCTCTTACTGGAATGTATTCTTGTTTATCAAATATACATACATTATTTCAAATGAATTAATAAATTAAATAAATGAAATATTATACATGAGCTTCCTTTCATGGTGAGTACCTCAAATTAGACCAGCCATTGGTGGCCACTTCCACAGCTTCTGTGCCTCCATTGACTTCCCACTCCCCCAAACACACACACACACACACACACACACACACACACACACACACACACACACCTTTGCAGGTAGAATAGATTGTAGGTTGCAGGTTTTGTGGCTGGTTGGTGTCCCAGTCCCACCACTGAAAGTTGCCTGGTTACAGAAGATGGCCAGTTCAGGCTCTATATCTTTTATTACTAGAAGTTCTTGGTGAGAGTTTCGACTGTACTATTTCCACATTGCCCCTAAATGCCCTCCAATTCTATTTGTCTCTCCCTGTACTCTCCCCCTTAGTGCCCCCATCACCTGATACCTTTTATTCCCATTGTCATTACCTCCCAGTTCACCTGCAAAATCTATTTTATTTCCCTTTCCCAGGGATACCCACATGTCTCCCTTAGAGCCCTCCTTGTTACTTAGCCTTTCTGGGTCTGTAGACTGTAGCATGATTATCCTGTACTTAACAGCTTATATCAACTTAAGTGAGCACATACCATGTTTGTTACCTCACACAAGATGATTTTTTTTTTGGTGGGACCCCTAACAGGGGGAGTGTCTTAGACTCTTTCACCTGACCTTGGGAGCCTGTTTCCTCTTACTGGATTGTCTTACCAAACCCTGATATGAGGGTTTATAACTAGGCTTATTGTAACTTGTTACACAATGTTCAGTGAATATCACTTGGAAGCCTGCTCTTTTCTGAAGGGAAATGAAAGAGGAGTGGATCTGAAGGAGACAGGAAATGTGTGTACTGTGGTTAAGGGGTTAGGAATAGAGGGATGGAAAACTTTGGTCAGCATATACTGTATAAGAGAAGTATAAAAGCAAAACTGATAAATGAAGATATAAGCACTTGCCAACCAACCAACCAACAACAACAACAACAACAAAAATAGTAATAAAATAAAAATAAATGGAATAAATTTTGAACAATACTGAATTTATAAACTTTTTCTTCTTGTATAGCTTTGAGATCAATTAACAAGAATTTTGTAATTATTGACTCTACTTATGTAGAGTCCATACTTTAAAAAATATTTCAATTGTCAAATTGAGCAAAGAAGAGATGTCTCTTCTCTTCGAGATTTTCTTTAGCTGCCTTCCCCTCACTGTGTGTCTTGAGTATGATCCAGAGGTGACTGTAAAAAATGCATAGGGAAAAAAATCTGTAAATTGAAAGGACTGTATGGTCACCTATATCAAATCTACGTGTATATACTTTACTCACATATCCATAGCACCTTTAAAAGTCATGGAGCATGGAATGTGGGCAGTGAATAGTTTATGAATAGATCAACAAATGAATAAATGAAATAATAAATTTATCACCAAAATCAATAGTGGTGGATAGACTCCAAAATGGGTTCCATGATAGCTCTATTTTAGTTATCATGTGCACAGGTGCCCCCCGCCCCCATGGAAGCAGACAAGAACTTGTTAAAAGGAAAATGGTTTAGTCATCAGTCTAAAGAAAAGGATTGTGAAGCTTGCAGGCCAGCAGCCTGACATGCATACCAGCAAACAACAAAAGACTTTGCCTTGAATAAAAATTGGAAGTGAGGTATGATACTGTCCCCCCTACATGCATGCTTGGGTCCATGTTGATCTACACCAGAATTCATGAATGTGCATGTAATTCAACACATCATACTTACAGAGAGGTTTTTTTTAAGATTTGTGTATGTAAATGAGTTAATATATATTCATACAGGTCCTTAATACCTAGACTAAGAGCAATTATCTCCCAGCATCAATGGTCTCTCTCTCTCTCTCTCTCTCTCTCTCTCTCTCTCTCTCTCTCTCTCTTACACACACACACACACACACACACACACATACATATAATTAATAGTATATATTAATTTCAAATACCATTAAACCCCAGTGAGAAACTAAGACCCACTGGAGAAATAGCTAATTCTAACACATGGATTGGAAATGTACAAGATAAGCTTGCAAGAAAGGTAAAGAAATGCTAAGACACGTAAATTAAAATAGAATGCCTTGAAAGAGTAGGACGATGGGAAATATGAAAAGAGAGCAAGGACAAACTTCAAACTGAGAGCACATGGTACAAACACTGGGACAACTGGAGCAACAGACTGGATGAGAATTAAAAGTACAAAGTAAATATTTCTGAGATTGTACTGAAAGAGATAAATAGGGGAGACGTGACAAATTTTCAATGCAGAAGAATCCCAAACTCCACTGTGTAGATGCTCCACCCTCAAGGAGGCAGATCATAAGTACTAAAATTCATTTTAAATTCATTATTAAACATAAGTGCCCTGTCCCAGAAGAAGTACTAACTTCATTTAATACCAGGTATTTTGACAGTGCCTGGAAGCTGAAGTATATTACAGTATATAGGATTGACTTTCAATAATAGAAGGGCTTAAGGCTCCCTAGAATTTCCCATATTTGAAATGTGAGCAGGTGTCTTACCGACTTCCTCTCTATTCCATTTTTATCTCCAAATTCTTCTAATGAGGAAAACCTGAAGGAATGAGTCAGGAAGAAGAGAGTACCATTGTCTGAATGTATCATCTCTCTTTCGATTTTCACTCCCCGTCGCAGAACTTGTCATACTTCTTTTTTTATATGGATTTTACAAGAGAGTAAAAGAAATCCTTTGTATGAACTCACAATCTACCAAGTTCTTTCCCTCCGGACTCTACCTAGAAGAATAAAAACTATCCCTGAGCAGCTCAGCGCAAGCTAGTGTCCTCTTTAAAGAGCATTGGAGACATTAAACTTGCACCTTTGAAGGATTCTCAACTGCCAGTCAAGGTCTGTTCCCTCTCTCTCCCTTTCTCTAGACTTGTTTTTTCCTGGGTGGCCCAAAGCTTAGTCTGAAACCATTCCCCAAGCAACTCATGACTGTCTCACAACAATCACAGTTCTTTCCAATGAGATGTGGACAATGGTAAGTACTGCAAGGAGTCTCACTGAGTCCACATGAGCCACTTCTTCAGCACCAGTTTTCTGTTCTTCTGTCCAGAACATGCAGCTGGATCCAGCCAGAGTGGGGAATAGAACCAGACAGAGTGGCTCCAACTCCATGAAACAGAAGCCACAGGCACAGTAGCTAATGAGAGGCCATGACCTGCAACCTCTAATCTGGTGAGGCCAGACGTCAGTTTAGAATGGCCACCTTGAATTTATAGCTACATATGTAGAAAAAAAAAATCTTGTCAATTCACTGTTTCTACTCACATAGCAGAACACAGGTCCTGATGGAGCAGTGCCCTTTCTTTCCTTATGGCTAGTTAGAAAGGCTGTAAGCTTGATGACATATGAGAAAGCCAGGTGCCCCACTTGTGTTCTCTCTCTCTCTCTCTCTCTCCTTTCCTTCCTTCTCCCTGTCCCTCCTTCTCCCTCTCTCATCATTGAAGTACCTTTGCTGAGAATGGAGACCTTCAGTAGCACCCCAGGAGCCTGGTCACAGCATGGAATTATACTTGAGGTTGAGACTTTATGATCTGTTAATCCATCTTCTTTCTGAATGTCTAGGGGAGAAAATCCGAGTGAATAGCAGTCACCCAAGGCTTCACTATTGGAGCTGACTCTCTTCAGAGTCATGTTGCCAGGTAAATAACAAGACTTCCTTTCCTAATGCTCTGTCTAAGCCGCACCTGTTTCTCTTCCTTACTTTTATTTTTTTTCCTCTCCCATTTCTATAACTTTACCATTGTTTTCTCACATGACAAAGAAAATACCAGTTACCAAAGTCTTACTGTACATAACATAATAAAGGGTCATAGAATGACTTCAGGGTTGTGCAAATTAAAGACTGAGAGTCAGAGCAAATGGATTTATTTGTTTATTTCTCTTCTCTCATAAGAAAAATATAGACTATTTTATCTGAATAAGTCTTAAGTTGATAATTAATAAGAAAGGAATGCTTGGGAGGCAGAACCAGTTGTATTTGAGGCCAGCCTGTCTATAGAGTGAGCTCCAGACCAGCCAAAACTACATAATGTAAAGAGTCACTAGACAGAGAGACAGAAACAGAGACAGATAGAGGGGGGAGGAAGAGGGAGAGGAAGAGAAGGAGAGACAGAGTGGGGGAGAGAGAGAGAGACTGAGACAAAGAGGGGGCAGGAAGAGGGAAAAGAAGGGAGAGAGAGACAGAGAGAGAGAGAGAGAGAGAGAGAGAGAGAGAGAGACCAAGACCAAGATAGGGGGCAGGAAGAGGGAGAAAAAGAGGGGTGGTGGGAGAGGGAGAGAAAGGGACAGAGAGAGAGAGAGGGGGAGAGAGAGAAAGTGGGGGAGAGAGAGAAAGTGGGGGAGAGAGAGAGAAAGAGAGAGAATAGAGGGAGGATTGGAGGTCTTGGCTCTGTCTTTCCTGCAGCCTTTTTTTTTTTTTTTTTTTTTTTTTTTTTTTTTTTTTTTTGGTTTTTTTGAGACAGGGTTTCTCTGTATAGTCCTGGCTATCCTGGAACTCATTCTGTAGACCAGGCTGGCCTCGAACTCAGAAATCTACCTGCCTCAGCCTCCTAAGTGCAAGGGATTAAATGCATGCACCACCACTGCCCGGCTCCTGCAGTCTATTTTAAGGTTACTGAATATAAAGCCACTATTATTTGAAGAATCCAGTTAGTAGCCAGTAATTAGGAAATGTGGTATGAGTATTGTTTATCTCATAGCCCAGCACAGAGAGGTGAAGGATTCTAGAAGAAATTGATTTAATTTAGCCCATTGTGATTTTGAAAATTCTACATTTTAAAATTCAAAAGCAGGTCATTTATACACTCTCTACAGAATTAGAGAAGAATATTCAACTTATTTATCACATATTACAATAGATGCCTTAACTATCTAACTAAATTAAAGTCTAACAAAAATCTAAAAAGTTATCAGAATTCCTGACAGCCTCCATGTCCTCCACGAGAATCCAGAATATCCCTCCTAGTACTGGATTCATCTACAATTTTATAGCTGTGTATGAGACAGCTAACAGGGGTCACACGAGGGGCAGTGTCTGAGGTTTACATGTTCTCATAGATAATAATCATGGTCTCTAGTGTCTTCCCATATAACTCCTCGTTGTTGAGCTGTTAAAATGCTTTATCTCCATTATTATACTTCTTCCCAAAATAGTTTTCAAAAGATGAGCATTTTATTTTTATATTCAATTGACAGAGACTCAGCGGGCAATTATACAAACTAGTGGCAGGCTACAGGCTATCGGGGAAAGTTCAGGCATTTATTCCTCCTGTTAAGGTGTTCAGTGAAGAATTTGTCACCAGCCCTTTGGCACTCTGTCGCCACCCCCTGTTTATCATGGGGTATATTGACTGTCTGTCAGGTAGAATGACTGGCTTTATTTCCTCTTGATGATTTCAGAATCTAAATCATCCACTATCATCCTGCAATCAAGTTACAAGTCAATAATTCCAGCATCTCATTAGCTATTTTTCGTGTGTGTGTGTGTGTGTGTGTGTGTGTGTGTGTGTGTGTTTGGGAGGGAGGTTATCTGTCACGATGAAATCAATATGTAAAAGGCTGAGTCCCCTAGACTAGCTTCTCTCTACATCACACCATGTCTGCCAATGACACCACAATTTTCTGAGTCATCCAGGCTTGAACACTTCAAGTCACCTTTGAAAAAGACAAAGGATCAGTGTTCTATTTTCTCCAAAACACGTATTCTACAAATCAAGAAGCAGGTTTTTCTCTTAGGGTTTTCTGCCAGATATTCATTCACAATTATCTCTATGTGGATTGCTCTCTCCCTCCTCCTCATGATAAAGAAAAGATCCAAAAGTGATGGATTATTTTTTTTAGCTTTTGTTGTTGCTGTTTGTTTGTCTGTTGTTTTGTTTTATCTTGCAGGCTATTTGGTCTCTGTTGCAATACTTAGCTCTGTAGTGTGAAAATTAGCAGACATTATACAAAGTAATGTGTATGGCTGTGCCCAGTCAAACCATCTTTACAAGCAGGTGATTTTCAGGTGGCAACCCATGGCCTAACCCCCAGCATTGTCTCTGAGCCCACACAATGGGTCACCAGGCATCTCACCAGCCTAACTCAAGAAAAGTCACACCTCCTACTACTCCATTTATAAAGATCCATAGATCAGTATTCTTCAGATTATGTTTCCATTATGTTGTTCTTCATGTTGAAGAACCACTGTTCAGCCAATCATTTATAATATAAATGCCTTATTTGTTATATAACTATATCTTAACACATGCCCCAATTCAACAGTCCTATTTCTTGGAAGGTAGCACTCATGCTGTGTACTGAACCCCAGGCCTCATGCATCATAGGTAAGCACTCTATCACTACGCTGACTATTACTTCATTTTTATTACTTTTATGAGGGAGGTTTCAATTACAGAAGAGAAAAGGAGGCCAATACAGAATGAAAATGAGGCAAGAGGGACAAACGGCAGCAAGATTATTTGATACAAACTCAAGAAACCATACTTTCCATTTACCAAAAATTAAACAAAATAAATATAACTGCATGTGTATACATACATATATATACGTACACAGAGACAGATTGCTTAGAGGAAATTATGCTACTTGGGCTAGCAGTGCTCCATAGGAAAACCATAGCCTAACAAAAATCCCAGGACCAGGCTCAAGAAAGCACCTTCCTAATATTTGGTCAAGGTAGACTACTGCTGCTGCCCTTGGCTGCCTTGCAGAGGTTACAGGTATGCTCCTGTTACTGAAGAAGCTTCACACATAGGATGCAGTACTCAGATTATACAAGTTAGATACAACTTGAAAGTTCCCTTCCATATTTTGCTTCCATGGGACCAGAAAATACTATGGATGTTGTCAAGGAGGAAAGCAATTAAACAGTCCAGGCCAGCTGCAAGCCTGTGAGGCACAACAGGGACCAGCATTGTGAGATATGGGTAAAGGTACAATAAGTGGCACTCACAACTGGTCACCAACATCTACCTAATTGGACTTAAGATCCACTCAATAGCAGGGAAACCATGCCTAGTATTGGAAACTCCACCAACACTCTGAGGTAAGGACCTTAGAAGAGAATCTACTATAACCACCTTGCAAGGACAACATGATTCCTAACTACACTCTGAATCTTATCCTTATACCCACAGATAACTGTAGCTACCATCCCTTATCAAAGATTTTACTCTTTAGAGCAAATGGAGACCATCATAGAAAACCACAACTGAAGAAAACGCAGAGATCAATGGATCTTGGCGAGCACAGCCCCAAGGAACACATTTACATCACAGCGCCTGCAGCTATGGCTCGGAGTACATCTTGAGAGAGGAACTAGAAAGATCATAGAGCTATAATACCCAGAAGTCAGCTGTAAAAAAAAAATCTCTTCTAGAAATGGCTGCATAAACAAGACAAGAAGAATCCTATTAACAAAAGGCATGCTAATGGAAAATAGGGAGAGTCTCAAAGAACTATTGGCGCCTGGTGGAGTCCAAGAAAGGGAGCATTAGCATTTCCCAGGGATAAAGACCCTAATCTGTTATACATTACAAAGTACTCAACCTTGAAGACATAGATACACAAACGAAAATGAAATCATCAGGTTTTAGCTACATGTGTATCATATAGAGAGATAGTTGTCAATATAGACATAACAATAATAATCAAAGAAAACCAAGCTATCCATTTTAGAGTGCAAGAGGACATGGAAGATGTAGAGCGAGGAAAAGGACAGCAGAAAGTGATGTGATTACATTTTAATTTAAAACGGATAAAGAATCAATTAAATTGAAATTTATTTTTTATACATCAGAGAATTAATATGTACTACTTTAAGATGAGCGAATCCCTCTCCAACACCCTCTGCCATTTTATCGTCTCCCCTTCCCTATTCCTTCTTCCCTTTGTTCCCCAAGACTGCCTCACCTCTACTTTAATAAGATGTGTGTGTGTTATTATCCTTTGAAGGGCTGGATTCGTGGAAAGATATTGTGTGAATTTGAATTTGTCGTGGAATACTTTGGTTTCTCCGTCTATAGTAAATGAGAGTTTTGCTGGGTATAGTAGTCTGGGCTGGCACTTGTGTTCTCTTAGTGTCTGTATAATCTCTGTCCATGATCTTCTGGCTTTCATAGTCTCTGGTGAGAAG
>LR753564.1:180517-228017 GCA_902729485.2 Mus minutoides
TAAGTATTGCCTGTATAATTCCTAAGTACAGAAAATCAAGCCTTATTTTCTTCCTTTGAGACCTGAAACCGTTTGAATGTACAATGCCTAACTACCTGCTCTTACAATGGAGAGCACCTGTGTCAACACGCCTTTTCCATCTCTCCCAAGACATTCTAGCCTGAGAGAGAGAAGCTTGCACTGTTTGCTTCAGAAAATTCCTAAAGACGAATCTGGGCAAGCAAACAGTCACCTTTCTAAGCAAACAGCTTCCTTCATAAGACCATACAGACTCCTCACCTGGGCAAATAGCCGCCTTAGGAAGCAAAAGTTTACCACACTCTGATTTCACCTTCCCACCTTTCTCTATACCTCAAACAGCAAATCATTTTCTTATGAAGTGTGTAGACTCTTACTGAGTCCCTGCCATGAAAGTACTGCCTCAAACCACCTAAAGCCACACATCAAGACATGACCAGTTTCTTTCCTGGCACCCTCCCATATTCAATTTCTCCATGATCTACTTCTGTGATCAGTTTCTTCCCTGATAGCCTCCTAAAACAAACATTTTGTATTGCTTTTCTTGCTGTGTTTATTGTTTGCTTAATGCTGTCAAGTGTTAATTGGTTGGTTAGTTGTTAATTGGTTCCTATTACTTGGTTGGTTAGTTGATTTATTTGTTGTCTCTTAGTTGGTTGCCAGTGGTTGGCTGTTCCTTGGTCAGGTTGTGGACTTGTTGGTTGATTCGTTGCTTGGTTGGAGCTTGCTTGCTTGCTTGCTTGCTTGCTTGCTTGCTTGCTTGGAGACTGAACACATAATCTTGCCCACTCTAAGCAAGAGTGCTATATCACCAAGCTCCAGGCACAGGTTATAACTTAGTTTTAACCTCTGTCTAGAATCTCCCTTAGTGAACAGCTGAGGAATGCCATATGCCAATAACTTCCTTATCACAATCTTGTGTTCCTGGTCACTGGCCACCTAACAAAATCACATCATAGCCAGGGACCAAAGAACTAACAACAGTGGCTCTTCCCAATAGTTCAGGAAAATCATTCAAATTGCTCAGTCTACAGGGAGCCCACAAATCTATCTGATTCTGAACCTTTAACTACACATCAAAGTTCTAGCTTGCTATTTTCCTGTCTGACAGATCTCCCTTTTACAGCTCCAATTAATGAAAACTCCTCCCCCTTCCCCTCTCCTTCTCCCCTCCCCCTCTCCCTCACCTTCCCGCTTCCCCCTCTCCTCTTCCTCTTCTCCCCCTCTCCCTCTCCCCCTCTCCCTCACCTTTCCCTTCTCCCCCTCCACTTCCCTCTCCTTTTCTCTGTATAATGAGCTTGGAAGATAGCTTAATCCATATAGTGCTTGCCATGGGAGAGGATCTGAGTTCCATCTCCAAAACCCATTGTCTTAGGATTTTATTGTTGTAAAAAGACAGCATAATCATGGCAACTCTTATAAAGGGAAACATTTAATTGGGGCTGGCTTTCAGTTTCAGAGGTTTAGCCCATTATTGCTATGGCAAGAAGAATGGCAGCATGCTGGCAGACATGGTGCTGGAGGAGCTGCGAGTTCTACATCTTGATCCACAGGCAGCAAAAGGAAACTATCATAATAGATCTAGCTTGAACATATGAGACCTGAAAGCATGCCTCCACTGCGACACATGGCCTCCAACCAGGTCACACCTACTCCAAAATGGCCATATCTCCTAATAGTGCCACTACCTATAGGGCAAGTTTTCAAACACATGAGAAAAGTAAAAGCATAGCGGTAAACACTCATATTCCAGCAGTGGAGAGGCAGAAACAAATGGATCTCTGGGGATCATTGGCCTAACTAATGATTCCTAGGTCCCAGCGGCAGACCTTGTCTTAAAAACCAACATGAATATCTCTTGTGAAATGACCCCACAAATCGATCTCTGTCCTCCACAGGCACCTTCATACATAAACATGCTCATAGAGACATACACACAAACACACATACATACATACAAAATCATTGTGATATTATGATGTATCTGCTATTAAAGGGCCTTTCCGTTTTAAAAATTACCCCCAGTCAAAGATCTAAAATTCTGGCAAAAAGGTGCCTTCTTTTGTTGTAATAGGCTTGATAAATTTAGCCATGCTCATCAACAGGTTGTTCTAAGGCCTTTTCTAGAACTTAAAGGCCAGCAATCTTCCCTCCTCCTTGTTTTTGCTCAGGACTGGAAACTCTATTAACTGATTAACAGGCACTAGATTCATTCCTAGTGCCTTTATCCTTGTCTTTCAAGATACAACTGTTTCCTCTATAAACAAGACAAATCATCCTGTAATTTCTAACCTCCTGGTCCCTTACTGAGCATAGATGTGGATTGTTCATTGCAATCATAGCACTTAGAAAAAATATTGAATTGTTTTAAAAAAAATATTTGATATACTACTAATTAGTTCTGAAAACTGGACCTTCAAATAACAGCAGAGTGCCAAGAACACTTCCACTTCCTGCCTCTGTGCCAGGAAAAGAGCTGTAGATGCTTTTCATGAAGCTGGGTTTAGGGGGAGCTTTTGCACATGCAGTATTGATCTAATCCTCACTTCCCCCTTGAAGCCAGGCCCATCAGACCTGATTGTACAAATGAAGAAAATGACTCTCAGGGAAGAGCTGTGCATTCTCATCTGTGTGAGTAGGCTTGAGACATTCACAACCATCTTCTTTGATGATGCACCTGACCTCCTTCAGCACAGTGATTGAGGCAACACAGACTAGCCATATAAGGTATTACCATCACTGGCTTAAGAAAGAAGGTATAGCAGGTGAAGTGAGGGTATCTAAGAGCAACCTAATGGGCTCTGAAGTCTTTCTTTGAACTGTGCCTCCTGCAAAACTCAGAATAACACTTCAAAGCTTCCTTGCAGCTTAGGCAGCCAGTAGTAGGAAGCAAGCGTCTCAGGTCATGTGATCAGGAGCACGGCAGCTCACATTCTGAAGGCTCAGTTTCTAAGCAGACATTTGACAAGCTTAACTTAGGCTTCTTTCATGAGTTGATTATCTTCAACCCTTTCTTTATTGCCTTTCCTTCTGTTTCCTGAGACTTAATTTGAATCCCTGGTTTTCATTTTGGCTTCGCTCTCCTGTATCCCCAGTGAGAGGTGATCATAACTCTTAAGGACATAATTATATAAATAAGGAGGTCAAGTTTTCAACGCTTAGCATATAGTTTTAGAGATTTTATTTATTTTTATTTGTATTAGGGTTTGCCTGCAAGTATATATCTGAAGTATGCGTATATAGTATCCTTGGAAGTCAGAAGAGAGTAAGAGATACTGGAGTCCTCTACCAGAGAAGTGATGCTCTTAACTGCTGAGCCATCTCTACAACCTCCTGACATTTAGCATATTTTAGAGTCAGACATTTTGCTCACTAGAAGTAGCAGCAATTAAGAACACAAAGGACACACACAGAAAGTAAACAGTGTTGGTTGGTTGCTTCAATACCCTTGGGCACTGACCATCTGAAACTCACCTCCATCCATGATCATAATATAGGAAGAGCACTGAATTGGAGACTCCGTCGGTAATTGAAATTCACCCATGTGTGATGCTAATGTTTTCAGGAGATTCCGGAGTTCTTGTGCAAACATTGAATATGTCCCCATTAAAATGTGACTAATACTGACAAAGGAATGAGGTCATTTTTCAGTCGTGAGAAAGTTCAATCAAAGAGGCCTATTTCCACACTTAGAGAACAATAAACAGGAAAGTGTAAATCAATAAAACAGGCCGACATCTTCATAGAAAGGATAACATTTTCCACAACTCCTCATGAAAGGTATCTTCTGGTTTTGAAAGCAATATTGTTGATTTAAAGTGACCTCTGCCCATTTTATTATCACCACAGGATCCCATTCCCATTCTAGAGGCTGGGAACCTTTCAATGCTTTCTTCTTGAACATCATGGGACTCTTGAGACCCCCCTCCCCCACTGAGCGTCCCCCTCTTCAAAACAGAGTTTCACTATCTGCATCATTTATTTTGCTTCCCTCTGCTTGTGAAAGCATCAGGACTTTCACTATTTGTTTTTAAATTTCAAACTATTTATTCTCCTTTCAAGTTCCTATCGTTAGGTAACGCTGAGTATAAATTGAATGCACAGGAAAAATAAGTGCCCCTTATAGATTGTATAGACATTTAAAAACATATTTTATATTTATTTTATTGTGGTGGGTGTGTGTGCCTGTGCCATAGCAAATATTTAAAGGTCAGAAAATAACTGGTGGGGTTGAGTTCTCTCTGTTTATAATTTAAATCCTGGGCATGAGACTCAAGCCATCAGTCCTGGCAGCAGCAAGTATTCTTTATGGCACAAAAGACATACTTAAAAAATATGTAAGAACAGTTTAGCAATTTTCTTGCATATATCTGTAGTTGAAAATTATTTTAAAGAGAATTTTAAGCAACTAAATAATAAATATAAACAATTTTTAGGTATTTCCCTTGTCTACCTCATAAGAATGTTTCCCTAATACTTAAGTAATTCTTATAAATCCCACCAACTATACATTTAAGTGTAATTTCTTCATTGTGCTTATTATTTTGTATTATTTACACTACTACGTCATCATTCCCATTTTGAATCAGTAGTTAGGGCTGGTAAGATAGCTCACTGGTGTTTAATAGCATTCTAAATGACCCAAGTTCAATTTCTAGGACCCATATGGTGGTAGAATAGAACATACTCCAGTAAATTTTCCTCTGACCTCTACCCGCACCTTAGCGTGCATATGCCCTACCCCAATCATAAATGAAGAATAATAAACATTTAAAAATTTCACATTTTAAACCAGTAGTATAAGTCACCTAATTAAGTATATCTTCTTGGGTATGTCAAAAAAAATAATCTGAATAATAGTTTTATCTATCAGAAATTGTGTGATTGGGTTACCTCACAAAGGATGATATCCTCCAGATATATCCATTTGCCCAAAAATTTCATAAATTCATTGTTTTTAATAGCAGAGTAGTACTCCATTATGTAAATGTACCATATTTTCTGTATCTATTCCTTTGTTGAGGGATATCTGGGTTCTTTCCAGCTTCTGGCTATTACAAATAAGGCTGCTATGAACATAGTGAAGCATGTGTCCTTATTACCAGTTGGAACGTCATCTGGGTATATGCCCAGGAGAGGTATTGCTGGATCTTCCAGTAGTACTACGTCCAATTTTCTGAGGAACCTCCAGACTGACTTCCAGAGTGGTTGTACCAGGTTGCAATCCCACCAGCAATGGAGGAGTGTTCCTCTTTCTCCACAGCCTCACCAGCATCTGCTGTCACCTGAATTTTTGATCTTAGCCATTCTGACTGGAGTGAGATGGAATCACAAAAGAAGTCACTAGATATGCACTCACTGATACGTGGATATTAGCACAAAATGTTAGAATACTCAAGATACAATTTGCAAAACACAAGAAAATCAAGAAGAAGGAAGACCAGTGTGTGGATACTTCATTCCTCCTTAGAATGGGGGAAAAAAAACCATGAAAGGAGTTATAGAGACAAAGTTTGGAGCTAAGACGAAAGGATAAACTATCCAGAGACTACCCCACCAGAGGATCCATCCCATAATCAGTCACCAAACCCAGACACTATTGCATATGACAGCAAGAGTTTGCTGAAGGGACCCTGATATAACTGTCTAATATGAGGCTATGTCAGTGCCTGGCAAATACAGAAGCGGATGCTCACAGTCATTTATATGATGGAACACAGGGCCACCAAAGGAGAAGCTAGAGAAAGTACCCCAGGAGCTGAAGGAGCCTGCAAACCTATAAGAGGAACAACAATATGAACTAACCAGAACCCCCAGAGCTCATGTCTCTAGCTGCATATGTAGCAGAAGATGGCCTACTCGGCCATCATCGGGAAAAGAGACCCCTTGGTATTACAAACTTTATATGCCCCAATACAGAGAAAGGCCTGGGCCAAGAAGTGGGAGTGGGTGGGTAGGGGAGAAGGGCGGGGGGAGGATATAGGGAACTTTCAGGATAGCATTTGAAATATAAAATAAGAAAATATCTAATAAAATAAAATAAAATAAGAAATTTTATAATAGTGATATTTTAGGTAATAGCATATATATCTATTATAACCAAAATAGAAGGTAAACACTAATTCTATTTTTTTTTCATTGTGTGTGGTTAATTATAATGATTTCAAAACTAAAAGGCATTTACCAATAATTCATCACAGCCACTAATCTGGGAGGAGTACCTCAGAGCTCAAAGAACCCAGGTACAGCAGCACTATTTATTGAGCCCTAGAAAGAGCTATGGGTGGTTAACAAGACCAGAAGAGAGTAACTGACCCCCTGGAGATGGAGTTATAAGTGGTTGGGTGCTTCCAACCTGGGTTTTGCCAAACCCAAGCCCTCTGCAAGAAAGTAAGCATGATTAACTTCTGAACCATCTCTCTAGACCCTGGTATTTTATTCTCTCACAATATTCAAGATTAAAGTGTCCTTCATTCTAAATTGACCACAATGGAACATTGTCTATCATGGTCAAAAGTCAGTGTCAAGCAGCTACTGGGGGTGGAGATGTGTCTGAAAATGTTCATATCCTTATGGAGCAAGATTCAGAGAGTGACATAAGAATCATGTGCTAGAATAATCTTCAAAGGACTGACCCCCAAGAATCATCTCTGCCAGCCAGGCCTCACTGCCTGAAAAGTTCACAGCATCACAAGAGACTACCACCAGTGAGGCAGTAAGCATTCCAAACAAGAGAAATGTGTCTGTAGGAGACATTTTTTATTTATTTTTATTAGATAATTTCTTTATTTACATTTCAAATGTTATCCCCTTTCCTAGTTTCCCCTCCGAAAATCCCCTATCTCCTATCCCCTCCCTACTCCCCCCTGCCCCTGCTCCCCAACCCACCCACTCCTATTCCTGGTCCTGGCATTCCCCTATGCTGGGGCATAGAGCCTTCACAGGACCAAGGGCCTCTCCTCCCATTGGTGACCAACTAGGCCATCCTCTGATACATATATAACTAGAGCCACAAGTTTCACCATGTGTTTTCTTTGATTGTTGGTATAGTTCCAAGGAGCTCTGGGGGGTACTGTTGAGTTCATATTGATGATCCTCCTATGGGGTTTCAGTCCCCTTCAGCTCCCTGGCTCTCTGGCTACTTCACTGGTGACCTTGCGCTCTGTCCAATGGTTGACTGTGAGCATCCACTTCTGTATTTGCCAGGCACTGGCAGAGCCTCACAGGAGACAGCTATATCAGGCTCCTGTCAGCAAAATCTTGCTAGCATATGCAATAGTGTCTGGGTTTGGTCATTGTTTATGGGATTGATAGGAAACATTTTTAGATTCAAATCATAAGATTATATCTTAAGGTATTTTTGTTTACTAAATTATTCTCCTTAAGAAAAATAGATTTATATCACTTCAATATTCATTTTACTTTTTCAAAGATAAAAACTTAAGTCCTAAAGTTAATCAAAAACCAAATACTTGTATTCTCTTGACGCATCTGGAAAACACTATCTCGGCAATCTAGTTGGTGGCAACTTTCCTTTGGAGTTATCTGCCAATATAAAATTTCTTCAGACATTCTGAAACTAGAACTTCTCAATTCACATTCATTTCCAAGAATGGTCAGCAGAATATATCAGCATAACATCAACCCTTTTCCACACCTAACAAAATTTAGGTAGAAACAGGACTGGTTTGGGTTTTTTGTTTGTTTTGTTTTGTTTTGTTTTCACTGTTGTACTGGAATGGGTTGAACTGGAATGGATTAAGAAATCTGTAGCCTTCCTTAACACTAGAAGTGAACTGATACTTTCATTTTTTTAACCACTTCTAGCTGCATTTTAAGAGATATTTTCAATGCACTTATGAATGCCTTTTGCAGTTGATGGTATTATAATAAACATCAATGCCCAGTTTTCCACTTGGATTCTTCTGTCATAGCTAGAGGCCACTTTAGAGGCACGGCCACTGTGCCAGGTGGTGGAGCATGGAAGCCAGATGCTCTAATTGAGGTAGGAGGTTGTGGCAAGTCCTCTGGTTTTGAATAGAAGACAAATGTGTCCCCATTATCATCAGAACCTGCTGAGTTTGAACAGGACTTACTTCATCTGCTTTTGGATTCACTTGAGGTAGGCTTACCCTCCTACTTAAGTACTTTCGTTGTGTTCCTTGGCATTCCCTAGAACATTACTCCCCAAATTATAAAGTGTCAAATACATCAAAACTTGCTCCTGCACACCAGGTGGAAAGATTGTTACATTCCAAGGACCCAAGCAGGATGTCTGCTATAACATAGTGTCTTCTACCCATAACAAGGAAGCTGCACCCAGAAAATCCAACAAGACCTATCTGATGACAGCATCAACAGACATGCCAATATGAATTGAGGAACTCTTACAAGGCTACGTCTATAGAGGAAGAGCCACAGGTAATAGATGGTTGCTGAGAGAGGGAGATCCAGTCTTCCTAAGGGATGAGTATCCTGGTAGGTTAGGCAGTGCCCAGAGGGCAGCCCTAAACACATATGAGCTACACTAAATGATCTCAGTTGCTTGTCTTTATAAATATATATTACATATGGCAATAATTAAAAAATAAGAGGCCATAAAATTGAGACAGAATTGGGGATGAAGATTCAGGAGGAACTGGATGGATGAGAGGGATAGGGAATAATGTAAATACATTTCTCCTATATAAAATTAAAAAAAAAAAACTTTAAATTTTTTTAAAGCTGGCTTTCTCTCAAGTATATATGTATCTGATTATATGTATGTATGTATGCATGTATGTATGGGAGCATGTATGTATGTATGGGTGCATGTATGTTCAAACTCAAAAATCTCTACAATGTAAACATCATTTACCCACACTAACATTCTGCAAAATTCCCAAGTTCACCCTTGGGAATGGCTGCCCACAATGCTTATATAACCTCTTTGTGTAAAATGCCAAACATCCAAATTGCCTAGAGTTGACTCCATTTGATGAATTCATATATGTGCTCCTCTTTAGCTCTTAGAAGTTATGGACAATATGGTACATGCTTTCTTCTAGTCTTTCTAGACTACACCGATCCAGTTAGAATACAAAATAAAATTCGCCAGGCAGCAAAGCTAAACACTCTGAATTTTCTTGTTGGACACCTTCTCTCTGGGGAGCACCGAAGTCATTCTGAAAGTGAGCACAGATGAGTCCAAGATGGCAGTAATGAGCTGAAGAACAGAGAAGAGACAGGGGATCTTCTAAGGATAATGAACAGTAAGTACCATCAGTGTGTAGTAAAGACCACAAACTCGGGTGCTATTGTGGTCAGTGAGCAGGGTGCATCATCATTGGGTAATGACAATCATCCTAGCCAACATTCCACCAAGAATGAGCACCAATCAATCTACTCAATTTGTTACAATAATGGTCAGAAAGTGAGAAAATGAACAAGACACTTTGTCTCTAAACTTCTTGTTCTAACTTTTGCCTTCTCTTTCTGTTAATCATGTCACATAGAATAAGCACATGTAATCAAAATGTTCATAGCAGCCTTATTTATAATAGCAAGAAGCTGGAAAGAACTCAGATGTCCCTCAACAGAGGAATGGATACAGAAAATGTGGTACATTTACACAATGGAGTACTATTCTGCTATTAAAAACAATGAATTTATGAAATTCTTGGGCAAATGGATATATTTGGAGGATATCATCCTTAGTGAGGTAACCCAATCACAAAAGAAGTCACTTGATATGCACTCACTGATAAGTGGATATTAGCCCAGAAACTTAGAATGCCCAAGATACAATTTGTAAAACACAAGAAAATCAAGAAGAACAAAGACCAATGTATGGATGCTTCATTGCATCCTAGAATAGAGAACAAAACACCCATGAAAGGAGTTACAGAGACAAAGATTGGAGCTAAGATGAAAGGATGGAACATCCAGAGACTACCCCACCTGGGGATCCATCCCATAATCAGCCATCAAACCCAGACACTATTGCATATGCCAGCAAGATTTTGTTGACAGGACCCTGATATAGCTATCTTGAGTGAGACTACGCCAGTGCCTGGAAATACAGAAGGGTATGCTCATAGTAGTCTATAGGATGGAACACAGGGCCCCCAATGGAGGAGCTAGAGAAATTACCCAAGGAGCTGAAGGGGTCTACAATCCTATAGGTGGAACAACAATATGAACTAACCAGTACCCCCAGAGCTCGTTTCTCTAGATGCATATGTAGCAGAAGATGGCCTAGTCGGCCATCACTGAGAATAGAGGCCCTTGCTCTTACAATCTTTATATGCCCAGTACAGGGTAATGCCAGGGCCAAGAAGTGGGAGTGGGCAGGTATGGGAGCAGGGCAGGGGGAGGCTATAGGGAGATTTCAGGATAGCATTTGAAATGTAAATACAGAAAATATTTAATAAAAAAAATTAAAAAAAAAGAAGAAGCTCTCTCCCTCTCCAGGCTTGTGCAGATCTTGCAGGTTGTCTTCATGGTGAATAGGTGTTTTCATACTTTCCTCATAACCGGTGTCATAGCTTGCACACTCAGCAACAGCCCTGGGCAACTGCCCTTCCCTGACAAAAGAACTTAAGTGTTTAATGGGCTACTGCCTGGCCCTGAATGGGGAACTTGGTAGCCATTTGTCTTTTGACAGCAAGTGGAATGGCATCCAAAGTTCTGTAAAGGAAAAGTGCTTATAAGTCAGAATTAAATTCCCGACTAATTCTTTAGCAACACCACATACAAAGGGCCAACACTCAATTAGGTGAGGAGCAAGGCATCCAGCCCTCCACTATGTAGAAAGCCAGTCAAACTTCTCTACCATAAGTCGCCATAATATGGGATTATCATATTTTACCTTGTTCTCAGATGACAACGTTTGCATTCTCTAAACATTAATTACTGCTGGAGTTTCCCCTTCTCCATGACAGCAAATAGCTCATTAAACGATCAATTCCAGCACCCCGCCACTTATCTCATTGGAGGCATTTAAAACAATTAGCTCATCTATTTGTTCCCTTTAAAGAATACCACACATGGCTCCCTGTGTCTATTTGGAGGAATTATAGTGAAAAGTGCCAAATGTGGGTAATAAAGAGCAGTGTAGCACATAATGGGGTAAATTTCACAGCCAACAAAGGCTAGACCTGAGGGAAACCTCGAATGACTCCAACGCTCTCACCAAAATCTCCCTCCCAGGTGCAGGATACGAGAAAGCTAAAAAGATAAAGGCTACAAAATACACATTTTCCCCTAATAAGGTAGAGTGATTGTTTCTCTTGTTCAGCATTTAAAGCTATAATTTCATTCAGTATTATCTTGGCAGGATAACGAA
The DNA here is from genome assembly GCA_902729485.2 of Mus minutoides. Taxonomy (NCBI): domain Eukaryota; kingdom Metazoa; phylum Chordata; class Mammalia; order Rodentia; family Muridae; genus Mus; species Mus minutoides. The sequence continues at coordinate 191,862 of LR753564.1, forward strand.
CCATGAAAATGGGTAGCGAGAAAAACAAGAAGAACTTTTATAATTGAAAAGCAGCATGAAGGCTACTGAGTTCTGGGGTCTGCCAGCATCCTAGCTATGTTTTCTGAAAAGGTTTTGAGATAATCTAGCCATTCAGGATGAAGAAGCTGGTAACAAATACCAATATTTTGGATATATGCTGAGGTAGTTTCGAATCTTTGTTTCTGTTTTTGTTTTATTCTGTTTATGATTATTGCTCTTTTCTTTACATTGGGCTGCATGAAAAGCATGCAGTGTCCTGGACTATGTATGTAGGAAGAAACTTTCATTTTAAAATTGCCTTTTTTGACCAGCCTTTAATTGCTAAGGGACCTACATAAATCGCCTTGCTGGAGAAACCTCACATTTTCTTGGTTTCATTGATGTTAAAAGCTTCTATCTTTTCTTGTAGGTCAGTACATCATCTGCAAATACCTGTAAGGGGACATGGGTACACCGCAATTCATTTTTTAAGCTGTAGAGAAGATTGCTCTGGGGGAAAGAGATGCTTACAAAGTTTGAAAGGGTTTTCGGAGGAGAACGAAAAAGATGTATTGTGAAGATCTAAGGACCGAATAAAGCCTGGACTCACTCAGTAGAATATCTCCACAGCACGATGGACGACATTCAGGAGAGACTTCTATGTCTTACATTATTTCTTCCCCAAAGCCAGGACTATTGCCTTCTGGAGTCCTGGATTACTTTAAAATTCAAATAAGTATAAAAACTAACTTATACTGAGGAATCCCCAGCACAATATACATGCGATTTGTTACTTTGCTCCCAATGGTAAATGAGGATTCAATGAGACCAAGAGTGGAAGTGGAAACCCTCCTGCTCTAAAGGGGAAAGAATGGGTGATGGCAAATTGAGGTCACCTCATCATCATCTTGACATCTCTAAGGACAAGACTGCTTTTAAGACAGACTTCCAAGTAACCAAGGACAACCTCAGAGTGACTACCTAGCTGAAAACAGTGTTGAATATAATCCTTTTGCTTGTCCCTCTGGCACCAGGATTATAGACTTATACTACCATGCTCAGTTTATGTGATGCTGGTAATCAAATCCAAGCTTACAATATATTAGGCAAGCACTGTACCAACTGAGCTACATCCCGAAGCTCAAGATACTTATAACCCTTAAAAGTAGAAATGTGATCTGTCTCCAGGTTTTCCTAAGTGTTAGTCTTCATACTGGAGAATAAAGAAAAAATGAGAGCTTCCTATATTACTCATCAACCTCTTAGTTATGACAATAACTAAGGGAGAGATAAAATGAGTGCCATACTTCATTTTAATTTCTTAAAAGTCTATCTATGTGACCACAGAAAAGGGTTACTGAACCCTTCTAATGTTTAGCTATTGAACCTCCATGTGGTTAGGAGATGATGACAGTATAGAAAAGGATAAGAAAACACACACAGTTTGGGGCAATGCTTACAAATGAGCATAGTACTAAACAGGCTGGTTGGAGGTGATTTGAGAAATGCACTTCTTCTAATACTTGAGAAAAGAACCCTTATATTCTACTAACCCTACAGGACAAAGTTAGTAGTAGCTTGCTCTGGCTTAGAGATATTCTGAAACAAGCAATGGCTGGGCAAATGCCTTAAACTGAAGACTCGACTCCTGGGTAGATTCCTGAGTAGACTTACAAAACCTGAAATATTAGGTTAAAGCTGTCAGACAAGAAATGGAGAGAAAATGTGCTGAGAGAGATTTCAGATGAATAAAGCCTTTGAAGATCTGAATGTATACTTCTACTAACATCAAAACGTTCTCCATAACTATTCTGGTTGTCCACCCTGCTCAGTGAGACTTGCTGAGTCTAAGCATCTATTCCATATTTATGCTTCTATTTCAGTGTTGTATTATTGTCCAACTTTTTAACTTTTCAATATAGATTGCCAAGAAGAGCTCCTGGTTTTAATTTTACTTTTAAAACAATAAAACAACTGCCCCACCCGAGGATACATCCCATAAACAACCACCAAACCCAGACACAAGACAGCAAGACTTTGTTGACAGGACCCTGATATAGCTGTCTCTTGTGAGGCTATGCCAATGCCTGGCAAATACAGAAATGGAAGCTCACAGTCATCTATAGGATGGAACACAGGGCCCCCAATGGAGAAGCTAAAGAAAGTACTCAAGGAGAAGCAGAAGGGGTCTGCAACCCTATAGGAGGAAAAACAATTTGAACTAACCAGTATCTCCAGAGCTCTCATCTCTAGCTGCATATGTAGCAGAAGATGGCCTACTCGGCCATAATTGGGAGGAGAGGTCCTCAGTCTTGTGAAGATTATATACCCCAGTACAGGGGAATGCCAGGGCCAGGAAGCAGGATGGGTGGGTTGGGGGTCAGGGAAGGGGGAGGGTATATGGTACTTTCAGGATAGCATTTGAAATGTAAATGAAGAAAATATCTAATAATTGTTTTTGGAAAAAAAAGAAAAAAAAATGAAATAATTTATCTTATGACTTGGTGCAAATGTGTGTGTGTGTGTGTGTGTGTGTGTGTGTGTGTGTGTGTGTGTGTGTTGTGCGTGCACATGTAGAGGTCAGAGGTCCACTTACAGTGTTCTTGAAGTGCAACCCACTTGGCCTTTTGGGGCAGTGTCTCTCAGTAACTGAGAAATCATCAAATGACTTAGACTAGCTGAGCAACAAGCCTCAAGGATTTCCCTATTTCTGCCTACCCAGAGTTGGGATTATAAGCAATATGTCTGAGTCGTTTTAAAATATTTTTTAAAGTATTTTCATTTTTAATTTAAAAATAATGCTGTGTCCAATATAAAGCATGGGCTTAATTTCAAAGAACCCTTTAAATACAGCTTGGTCACAATGCATTATTTACAGAAAGATGACAGTGCAATATGAGAAAAGTCAGCCTCCGCATCAGCATCAGCCCAGCATCCTTTTGGAGGAAAACTTTTATACCTGGAGATCTACAACGACACACAAATCGAATCAGCAATGGCCACAAACAAATGTAATTTCTATTTCAACCTGAATTTGAGCAATCAATATAGACAAATCATGTATTAGGGATCTGGATCCATAAATCTAAAAATTAAAGGGGAAAGGAATGCTTATTTCTATTCAGTTTTTCAACCAACTCACAACAAACATTCCATCTCTGTGAAATGTAAACCAGTGTTTTTTGTTTTTTTTTTATCTACAAGAAAAATATAAATTTAAACACTAATTTTATGATTTCATTATATAAAAGGGAGGAGGCAGTATGAGTATATGCATGCCAATGGAGATACCTGAAGAAGGCTTAAGCTTTCCTGGATCTACAGTCATAGGTAAGAACTTTATTCATTAATTGGAGACACAGAAAATTAAAAATTGAAAATAATACTTGAGTAGAAATTTGGGGTTAGATTAGATTTGAAAAACTAATTGAACTAGAGCAATTTACTTTTTTAGGGAACATGTAGAAAGAAAACAATGCCTTGGTTAAAAATTCCTGATTAATTTTTCTTTTATTGAAACAGTTTTATTTCATAAAATATATTTAGATTACAGTTTCCTATCTCCCTACTCCTCTTAGCTCCTCCCCACATTCCTTCTCATCTAGATCCTTTCTGTCTCTTTTTAGGAACCAAAGAAATCTAAGGAATAAAAATAAAATAAAATAAAATAAATAAAAATTTAAAAATTGGAATATGATAAAACAACCAAGCAAACAAAATGGTTAAAGATGCACATGAAGATACAGACATACACATGTTTACACACACAAGAATCCCATAAAATTCCCAAACAGGAATATTTTTGTTTTAATTTTATCATTTTCTGTGCTTTATTTCCATTGCAAAAATTGTCATAGTGAGTCAGAAACAGTAAGAAATTACGAAAAGTGAGCAACCCATATAAGTATACATTTAAAGAGAAAGAAATCAATTATGAAAAGTGAAAATATCTCAGTGGTCTCCTGGTAACAAAGTGATGGTAATTTATTCATTAAAATGTGTGAGATTAAAATGATATCTTTTGATTTAATAGCTTTAGTATTTTAAAGAAAAATTAAAAACATTTAAATGAGTTTAAATGTAATGCCAGGGAAATCATTTTTATATCTTTAACACAATAGGATATAATACTCTTTGGATTGTACAATTGAAAGGTATATAAAATAGACGCTCAATGTCAACAGTGAGTGATGGAAAGGATATTTCTCTAACAGAAATGGAAGAGCCCAGCTTTATTTGGTTATCAATATGATAAACGCATCCTTCAGCCATCTCTGGAGATTTTAACCACCAGATAGTAGTTATAAAAGGAATATTCCCAGATTGGAATTTTCCATTCTCACTGATATTTTATTTTAAACTGGGACAGCAAATACTTTTACATTCTTTTGTTCTTTCTATGTATAATTCAGATGGATGACTCAGAACTAGGATCTGACCTCTAAACAGATAACAGACACACCCCAGTACTGTCTGCAGATCTTTGCCTTTAATTTCCAGACACTGAAAAAAATCCAGAACCAAAAATGGTCTTAGTCATTTTATTTAGCCAATTACATCTCCACTTTCCCCTGCTTATTATCATCTCATGCATCACAAGATACGACTCTGACCAGTTACACTGTGATGTTCCCACTGGAACTACTGGGAAATGCAGGGCTGAGTGCTCCTCATCCCCAATTACAGTTCATCTCCCTAAGATCTTGCTGAAGCTCAACTATTTTTCACAAGCATTTGAAAAAGAGAGACAGTGTTAATAAATGTGAAACAGCCTCACAAGTGTCTGTCTACCAAGTCCCAACTCAAAGATTAGCATCTCTCTTTCCACCAACTTATTTTTAGAACTGTACTTTTCCAGTGTGCTGTTGGCCAAAGACTGAGAGCAGTGGGGTTAATGCAGCACATGGCAGAGCTAGCCCATCTGTTCAGGTTTCTATCCAACCATGTCATTTTATGAGCTCTCTCTAGGAGGCTTTTGGTTATCCAATTTGTAGTACTCTCTAATATAAACAGCCTGGTATCACTTGAGAAACTCAGTGAGCCAAGCCAAATGATGTGAAATTGCTAACAGCGAGTACATTTAAATTAGAAATGTTTCAGAGTGCATGTGTTATATAATTCTCTCCTTTTAACATTTTGTGACACAGGTAATGCAGGTTTATAATGGGAAAATTTGTAAATAAGAATAAACAAAGGGAATATATATATATATATATATATATATATATATATATATATATATATATGTGTGTGTGTGTGTGTGTGTGTGTGTGTGTGTGTGTGTGTGTGTGTGTTATATTATATATTATTCCTTGGTCCACTTCCTTGGACAAGCATTGCCAGAGCAGTGGTACATATACTCCCAATTTTATCATTCTTATGTACGATTCAATTAAACACACCCTTGCTATACATAATAATTTAAGTAAGTTGATTTTGACCTCACAATCCAAGGAAGGTATTTCCTTCCCTAAGTATATACCTGTAACTAAATGTTGAATATATTCATGTTGCATCTCTATTCAAGGGATAATTTTTGAATTTTAAATAAAATGTAAATTGGGTAGTTTTATTAACCTGTGCAGGTTATGATCACCCATTCCAGATGAAATTTTTCTCAAGAAAATTTAAACAGGACAAGTTCTCAAAAACTAAATCCCAAATACCTCAGTCTACCACTGAGGACTATGTGTTAAATATACATCTCAATTTAAAGATGAGTTAATGAACTGACATGTGGATGCTTGACCACAGATGATTAGACCAGCCATCTGTCCCTCCCTGAATATGTCCACATATCTGCTTTGAAACACATAAGGCCGTGAAAACTCTCCTATCACAGAAGTAGTGGGCTTCAAGTGTGAGAATTCTGAAGGAAGCTCATGTGTCGAAAGACAGATTGTGTGGGGGCAGAGGAAACAGATAAGACACATTAGATGGAAAGACCACAAGGCAGGTTCTCTCCTTGAAATGAAGGTTTATTACAGTTTGTCTTAGCCACAAGATAGAGACTAAAAGTGCAAGCAGGCCCTGAAGGACCTTATTTCCCATGTCTGCAGCAAACCTCCTCTGCCCAGGCCACACAGATATGAAATTAGTTTCAAAAAATGTATTAAAAGCTTTTTCCTCTGACAAGAAACATTTAATTAGAGAAGCACAGACGGAATGCCTGCAGCAATCCTCGCTCTAATCTACACAAAGGTCCATTCTTTGATGGAAATATTTGTGTTGACTTCACAGTGACTTCCTGGAAAAAGTTGACATATTTCATGGTCATTTCATGGACCGGAAAAAAAAAATGTGCACGCAGTGATTTAATTATGATTTCATAATAAAATCTCGGTTTCCAAAAAGCTGTGTCTGTGTGTCAAGATGGAGGCAGTCTCATGTTTTACATCAGTGCGATTTACATTTCCAGTAAACAGCTTCCAACAGGAGTGTCCGGGACTACTCCCATTCACCCTTCAGAGACAGGCTGCCCCACTCAAAGGCATCAGAGGCATGTGCAGGAGGAATTGTGGCAGAGGAAGCAATAGTCACTGCCATCCTCCATTCTCAATAAATAAAGACAAAAGTGAAGAGGGCTGGGCAGAAATATCTGAGCCATGGGGCAGGAGAAGTGGGTCAGCAATTAAGAGAATGTGTTACTCTTGTATACAATCCATACTGGATTGCCAGCATCCACACTGGGTATCTCTCAATCTTCTGAACTCCAGAATCAGGGAATTTGATGTCTGTCCTCCACAGACATCTGCACTCACATGAAACACACCCAACACATACACATAATTTTAAAGAATAATAATTGGCTTTTTGTAATGAAAGAAATCCCTGAGCCCTGAAACTAGAGCCCAAAGTCATCCCTCCAGATTCAGGTACTATTGCTATTCAGACTGTAAACAGGATCATCCTCCATTATTTTTTTTTCTGAAAAAAAAAAATAGTGTTCAAAAATTTAAGGCCTGGAGAGATGGTTCAACTGTTAAGAGAACTTGCTGCTCTTTCACACAGCACAAAAAATTCAGGTCCTGCACCTCTATTGAACTGTAATTCCAATTACATAATTGCCTGGAATTCCACTTCCAGGGGATCTGATGACTTCTAGCCTCAAAAGATAAATATTTATAGACACACATAAACACATGCACACACATAGACACACACACACACACACACACATAAATATAAAACAAATCATTAGTAAGAAGAGAAACCATTAAAGGTGATACATTTTTACCCTATCCAAGACTTCCTGGTAGGGCAGACTCCAGGACCAGGCAACTAGCATGGACTAGTTTTCCTTAGATCTTAAATACTTGTGTCAGTTCTTACAAGCTTGGGAATCCTAATGCAGAAGCAATCACTGGGTACTTGTACAGTTACATTCTGCAGATACATTCTGTCATTAGGTTTTTCTATAACAGTTTGGTCTAAAGCACTGGGATGAAGCATGTTGTATGCATGCTAAAATGAAGGGATAGTTCTCTAATATGTCAGAGTCCTGTCCCTGCTCAGCAAAGAGTAACACTGGAGACGGAAGTGAGATTGGCATTCAAAAAAGAGAGTAAAATCCAACCTAACCACAGAATCTTCCTTGGAAAATGTCAAGCCTGGTAGAGAGTGGATATGCCTTGCCAGGAACTCAAATAAACTCCTGAGCATGGTGCAGTCCCTGTTGGAGCTTGAGACTGCTCGGCTTGCTGCTCAGAAAGTCATCCTGATGAACCTTTCACCAACCAGATCCTTGACATATGACATTAAGTCAATAGATATTTTTATTCTTCTGTGACAAAAGCACTCATCATTACAAATGCCCCCCTTTAGCATGGTCTTGCTGCATCCTGTAAGTATATGTGTACTGCTTCTAGAAAGTTTTATTTTTCTTGAGTATGTTCTCATTTCCTATTCTATCTCCTCTCTGACGCACTGGTAGTTTAAGAGCATCACATTTAATATCCATACATTTTTCTATTTTCTCAGATTACTATTGTTTTGATTACTAATATCTTGATTTGATCTAAAAAGATTCATGGTAATATTTTAAACATATTAAATTTGTTAAACTTGGTTAGTGGTCTTGTACATGATCTATGCTCTGGTTAATATTCAATGTACATGTAAAGACAATTGTCCTCTGCTGAAGTGATGAATCACTGATTAAGAGATCATCACTGCTCTCACAGCCGATGGAGGTTTAATTTCCAGCACCTCCATGGCAGCTCAGACCCATCTATAACCCCAGTCCCAGGCAATCTGAAACCTTCTTCTTGTTTCTGCCAGAAACATACACACAAAGACATATGTACATACATGCAGGCAAACATCTATCCACAAAATTTAAAATTAAATAAACATAAAATTGCTTAGAAATTGGTAGTCTGAGCTATTGAACAGAATGTTCTGTGTTTCTACAGGACCAGTTCATCTAGAATGAAATTCAAACCCAATATATACTTATCTTCTAGGCAGATAATCAACTTACTACTGAAAGTAGTAACAGTACGTCCCCAACTTTATAATATAGCAGTCTGTCTCCAAACTGTTTAGTAATTATGTTATGAATTTATTTGCCCTGATATTTATTGCATTTAAATTGACAAAGATCTTATCTTTTGGGTGAATTTACTCTCTTATTTGCACTTCATATGAAGTGGCTTTTGCATTTTATATACTTTGTGAGATAAACCCTGGGCTGTGATAATAGACTAGTTTTGGTATAGTTCAGTGTCCATTTACATCAAATATCCCATATCATTCCTCAGTTTTGCTCTTGTATGCCTTTGCTAGTGAAACAAGTATCTTGAAAGTAGCAATCAGGGAACTATAAGAAGGAAAACAAAACAAGGCCGGGTTAACAGACAGAAGGAAATATCAAAGACTAGACAATAAATAAATGCAATGTTTGAGAAGAAAAAAGTCAATAAAACTGTCATTGACTGGTTTTGAAATAATAAAAAAGCAACAATCCCTTAATTATCTAAGAAAATGAATACAAACTAATAAAATAAATAAGAAATAAATATGCTCTCTTTACCCCAATAACAATATATTATAAAGAATAAGAGATTTCCTATGAACAACCAAATGCTAATACATTGCATAACTCTAGACACATACAACCTATCAAATTGAATCTTGAAGTAGGAAATCTGAATTATCAACTACTATTAGCATTAATATAGCAATGAAAAGCCTCTATCACAAAGGACTGTTGAATATTTCACAACAATAAAATAGACCACAAATTTTCAAAAAGGACATCAGTAAGACTAGGCTGTGAAAAAGACAAACGTCTCTAATCCAAAAGAAAAAAAAATACACACAGGTTAATAAGCTGAATAAGCCACATTTAATAAAGTAAGGGAGAAAAATAATAAAATCATTGCAGTCAAGACAGGGGAAGAAAACAAGTACATTTGGCACAATCCATCACTGTTCTGTGTTAAAATTTCTCAACAGATCTGGTATAAAGGAAGTGTACCTAAACATAAGACCACACAGCTAATGTCCCTTTATCAGAGGACATTGAAAATATCCCCTCTAAGGAAAAGTGTACCCACTCTCATTGCTTCTTTTAAAAGTACATATAGGTACTGGAGAGATGGCCCAGCAGTCAAGAGCTGTGGACCTGTGTTTAGTGTCTAAAATCCATATGAAGCACACAACCACCTATAACCCAAATTCCAGGGGATCTAAGGTTCTCTTTTGTCATTCATAAACATTACATGCATGTGGTACATATGGGCAACCATTCGAGTACATAAAATAAATTATTCAGTTATCAAAACTGCAGTGGTAGTTCATGGATAATGCATTCTTTTAAAGATGAAAATCAATACAGGCAAAAGAACAAATTTTAGATGTTTTGGTTTTCTTTAATGCACAGAGAAGAGACAACTGTGCTGTATGTTTGTAGATAGGCAAAGCACTAGCAGAATGGATGAAAACAGAAGTCTCTCCCTCTCTCCTGCCATTGACCAGGGTAAGTCCATCATGTGGTTTCCCAAAGATGCTCACTGGAGTGTGGCTATGATCCTCCATCCTATCATTGCCATAATTGGATATGTGAAATTTTACATATTCCTAGGAGGTAAATATTTTTAGATGATATTTTACCTTCATCCAATGAAAGAGATGAACCTGTGCTGTGAGTGTCAGACTGGTAGATATCCAAAGCTGGATGACTAAACAAGAAAAAGGCATAACTCCTAGAGGGTATAATACTGGACTTGGCTTCAAATTGAATTAACAAATACATATGCCACTTTGGATGGATATTTATGTGAATGTTAAGATTTAAAAATAGATGGGAAAGGAAAGGACACAGCAAACTCATGATAGTTTTCATCTGACAGAAAGGAAAGTGTTGTTAAGCTGGTTTAAAGGTGATTTTCCAGTACAACCTTAGATCTTAAAACCCTGTACCTATGAACATCTAGCACTTCCCATACATTCAGAGGATTATTTTGGGAGAAAAAGCACTTTTCACAGAAAAAGAAAGAAAGCCGGGCGGTGCTGGCTTGGGAGGCAGAGGCAGGCAGATTTCTGAGTTCGAGGCCAGCCTGGTCTACAAAGTGAGTTCCAGAACAGCCAGGGCTATACAGAGAAACCTTGTCTCGAAAAAATAAAAAAGAAAGAAAGAAAGAAAGAAAGAAAGAAAGAAAGAAAGAAAGAAAGAAAGAAAGAAAGAAAGAAAGAAAGGTAGGTAAGTGTTTATTAAAGTTGTTTCTTCCCAGTATTCTATAGTTTTAATTAAAGATAAAGCTTTGTGGTATCCAGAAATCTCCTGAACTTAACAAACACCTGTCAAGATGGATAGGTTGAAGGTTGAAAGCACACACACACTGTTGCCCACATTTAACAGTGATGAAAACATCAAGTGGTGTTTGTTTGTTTGTTTGTTTGGGGTTTTGGTTTTTTAAAATTGCAAACAAGAAAACAAAAAGAAACGCTCTGAATTGGGCTTGAAACAGCTAACCATTTCTAATAGTTTTAATCATTTTTTTAAATTTGGGAGTAAAATATGTATCAGTTGGTTGTGTGTGTTGGTGTATGTGTGTGTGTGCATTATATACGCATGTACATATGTATGTACATATGTATGCACATATGCACACGCACATGCACAGACCACATCCATTGTTCTGATCAATTACTATTTATCATACTTTCTTAAGATCTTTGAGTCTAGAGTTAGCTTGGCCAAGCCCAAGAGATCCTTTATTTCTACCCTCCACAGCACTGGGGTTACAGATTCACTTAGGGAAACATCCAGAGTTGTGGGGTTTTTTTGTTTTGTTTTTTGTTTTTGTTTGTTTGTTTGTTTGTTTTAAACACAGAAACTGAAAACTCAAACTCGGGTGTTCATGCTTGTTCGGCAAGCAGTCTTACCCACTGAGAGCTATCTGGCTATTCAAATAAAACTGTGAAGAAAAAAAAATATTCTGAATAAACTCTCTGGTATCTTACTCGTTGAATTTTGATTGTTACCATCAAAGTCTTATTTCCAAGAATGAAAGAGAGAGAGAGGGAGAGAGAGAGAGAGAGAGAGAGAGAGAGAGAGAGAGAGAGAGAGAACAAAAGACAAAGCCTCAGGTAAGGAGAGAGACTGTAATAGACTCTTCTTAGGGTGTTTTCCAAAGGATACGGACAATGAGGAATGTTGAGATTTCATGAAGAAAAATCCCACATTATACAGACGTGATTAAGCATATGTCCATGCTTAACTTTTCTCTATTAAGGACACAAGAGATAGTCAAATGTAGTGTGTAGGAGGAAGAGGAGGGGACAGAAGAGGAAGAGAGGGGGAAGGGGAAAGGGAAGGAGAGGTGAGAAGAGGAAGGAAGAGAGACAGTGGGAAGAAGATGAACAGGAGGGAAACAGAGAGTAAAAGAGGAAGAGAAGCACAGAAGAGGGAGAACAGAAATAACTGAGTTGTCATATAAATGATATATTTTCACATATTTAACAATGGTGTTCATCTTTGTTTTTTTGTTTGTTTAACAAGCTTTTCATAGTTTTTATATACATTGAATACACAAATCCAGATTTTTTTACTCTTTCTTATTTGTTTCTTTTCTCAATCTCAAACAGAATTGTGTCTTACACAAAATATGAGATTTTGTTACCCTGCTAAACACCTGGCACATGAATATTGTTGGCTCCCTACCTCTTCCTAAGCAGTATCATGTTTTCATACATTGTCCAATTAAAACATGTCCTGGTGCTTTCATTTTTTCAGGAAATTCATGATGGGTAGATTTTCTCTTAATGATAAAAAGATTAATGTTTCTTCTGCTGCACGAAGTTCCTGGGTAGGGGGAAGGATGCTCACTAGACCTTCACCATGACACTCGCTGTCAACACTCATTTTTCTCCTTTTCTCATCCTGAAGTGTTCGTAACTGAATCTGCAAATTACATGGATTCACTTCAAATTTATCGTAAGATATCATCAACAGTCAGGCATATAACTTGAATCCAACTAAATAAAGAATGATTTTTGGTTAAATATTTGGATGAAGAAAGCCCTTTTCTGTGACACGATAAGAAAAGACAGAGTCAAAATGCATAATGGCAACACAACAGGGGACAATGAGGTATTAACAGTAATGGACACTGTCCTTGTTAGTTTAATTGCATCAATTGAGATATTGCCTAGATCAGGTTGGCTTGGTACAAATGTCTGTTGGGGAGGGGTTGTCTTTAGTGCTGACTGATGTAAGAGGGTCCAGCCTACTCTGGGTAGTACCATTCCCTAGGCAAGTGGTCCTACACCTTTTATTTACAAGCTACCTAAGCATGAGCCAGTGAGCAGGCCAACAAGCAGGATTCTTCCATGCTTTCTGCTTCAATTTACTGCTGAAATATATTTCATGTCTTCCTCAATAATACACTGTAACTTATAAATGTAAATCAAATAAACCCTCACCTCTCCCTAAGTTACCTTTGGTTGGAGTGTTTCCTCACAGCATCAGAAACCAAACTAGAACAGAAAGAACTGCAATGGAGAAGCCTAACTTTCTACAGACCAGGAGCTGCTAATGCCACATTACAAATGTAAATTTAGGTCTTGTCACACAGGGGACTTGAAAAAGAACTAGAAATAATATCTGGAAGCTTATACAAGGAGCTGTTATGAATGTAGTTCCCTGGCCTCTTCAACCTGACAACTGCACTGGCCACTTATCTGCCACAGAGGTGGTGAGAGACAGCACTCCCAGGTAGCTCAAAAACAGAGCATCACAAACAGCCTCATAATGTTGGGAATAGAAATAAAAATTCTGATTGAAGTTTTTATGTTATTATAATAGCAAAACAATTGGTGTCAGGGGGATGATAAACAATAATTAACTCTGAGCACCTTATTTTTTTAAAGAGTTAATTATGTTTATTTTTCAGAAGTGTTACTACAAGAGCACCTTATTTTTAAAAGAAAAAAAAACAAATTATAATAGGAAACTGATAGATATGGCTCAGGGGTTAAGAGTACTTGTTGCAGACATGGGTTTGGTTCCCAGCACTAAAATTGGGCAAATCTCAATTACCTCTAAGTCTAGCTCCAGGAAACCTGAGACCTCTTCTTCTGAATTCTTCAGTGCCAAAAAGAGTACAAAGCAGAGAGCAATAGTGAATACTGACAACACATGTATATACTTGTCCACACACAACACATACACACATGCACAAACATGTACACACACACACACACACACACACGTGCACACACAAGTTACTGAAGAAAGAAAATACATTCCTCATATTATATCTGATACTACTGTATTGACCTATCAATCCTAAATGTCAGGTCAAGTATAGATCCTCCCCCAAAGTATCGTAAGTATAAGGACAGAGCAGAATAACAGAATTGGGAGGATGGTGAGGGTGGAAGACAAGATGTAGGATTAAAATTTAGCTTCTAAAGTAAGAAATAAGTATATGAAGTCTAAAGTAGGAAAATTAAAAATTAAAATAATAATCAAGGAAACTTGCCAAGATAACAAACTTCAGGGTAAGAGGGCACTAGGAAGACAAATGCCACTTATTCCTGTAAGATTTATCTTTTTGATTATATGGTCTGTTTATATTTATCGTATTTAAAAATGAAAATGTTGCCATAATGGAGATGTGACTTTCCAAGCCTAATCCTCAGTTCTTGCTTTCACCCCAGCAGTTTCCACATCCTTGGGGGAAGGAGCCTTCAAACAGTCTAAATTGGGCTAAGAAAGGAGCTCAACTAGGTGGACTACCACCAGTCTGCTAGTCAGATCTGGTCCTGAGGCAGTGAATTCAAACCCAGGAAGTTGAGTGGGCACAGTCTGGCAGGCTCTCGTCTTCACTTTCTCTAATGTGTTTCACCTTGCAGAGCTCCAGGATTCACCCACCATCTCCAAGCATCCCTGCCCTCTCCTCCCACCTGTGTCATACCCTAAGACTGCCTATGTTCTCAGACAAACTTTATTCTTGACTCACTTGCAGTGTGTATGTTCTATGATCACCTTGTCCTGCACTCGATAATTCAATACATAATACTCAATAATTCAAAATATAATGGTTCACTCTATTTCCACTTCAAAGGGACCTTTTCAGCATCAAAGCTTTTGCCTTTTCATGTGCCTCTGCTTTAGCTTCAGACATTTAACTACTGGCTCAACCACATTCTTTTATTAGAATTTTCTTCTTAATTTGTATGTGTGTGGCGGTGTGAGTATGTGAGTAGGGTGTGTGTGTGTGTGTGTGTGTGTGTGTGTGTGTGTGTGTGTAGAGAAGCACATATCTATGCAGGGATACAGAAGCCAGAAGAGAACTAAGTTTCTTGCTCTGTCAGTTTTTTTATTGCATTGTCCTCTGAACCATCCCTGAATCCCCACAGTCACATTCTTGGGCTGCACTTTGCCTTGTAGGAAAGATCAGCATCAAGGTGGAGCTAGTCATTACTGTCTTGAGGGAAGCTTCTATCCTCCAAGCCGTGTGTGATCTTAGTTACAGAAGCACTGCTTACAGAAAAGGCACAATGATAGTCATTTATTAGGCCATGGAGAGGACATCACGTAGTGAAATGATCAAATAATT
Source organism: Mus minutoides (assembly GCA_902729485.2). NCBI lineage: Eukaryota > Metazoa > Chordata > Mammalia > Rodentia > Muridae > Mus > Mus minutoides. Next base: position 206,933 of record LR753564.1, read on the forward strand.
TACATCGAGGTATGTAATATGACACTAACTTATTTATTTTTATCCTATGCATAGATGCTAATGTGTTGAACACTTGAATTGACAATTAAAAGCTACAAAAAGCAAGCAGAATAAAACAAAAACGATAGTCAGCAAATATCACCATGCCGGTTTACTTAATGATTGTGCCTTTTTAGCAAATATTCATTCTGATTAGTCACCAACCCTGTGGTATTTGTATAATATAAATAGTCTCTTTCTGGTTTCTAGAAATATCTTTATGAGTGCCAGACAGACAGGGTTGGCAAAATGGAAGACATTCACATGTCAATCAACTTACTAAAAGTTCTCTAAGTGTTTTGGCTGAGTTTCATCTGGGAGAAAGTTCACTCTAGCACAGGGTTTCTCAGCCCTGCCTGCTCCATGGATCAGAAAATGCTTAAGCATCATCCCTACCCCTCGACGCACCATATGCCAGTTCTTCCCAACTGTCAAGTAGTGTGCCAACATTCCTAAGCATCCCTGAGGAGCAACGTCAGTCCTAGCTGAAAATCCCTGACCCCCAGGTATTGGCTGCTCTGAAAACTGTCCATCAGCTGCTTTTGCTTTTGTTTGGAAGTCAGACAGGCTGAAATCTGGCACCTGGTTACCTTACTTGCACTTAAGTTGTGTTCTAGTCATCTGGGGGGCCTCTGAGGGGACATAACCAGCAAACAAAATGTAATAAATCAACTATCATGAATTGATAAGTACAGACTCTAGCTGATGCTACGGACATGGGGCTTTGAAAGACAGAAGCAGAGCTCCAGATGCAAATTATGGCGATGGAAAACATACATACGGTGGCATTTGAGTTGATCACAGCAACACGAGGGCCAATGGGGCAGGTAGAGGCAAAGAAATTAACACTGAAGGAAAATAAAAGTGAGCTCCAGGAACAGAGATTGTGAGAGCAGAGCAGGATACTCAAGACATCACAGTTTTATGTGATATAATGTAAGTGGCTGGGTTCACAGGAAGCAAGCCACAGAGGAAGGCCAGCATTCACCCCCAGAAGGCATACCTCCAAGAGGAAGCACTCAGGAAGAGATAATATTGTTGTTAGAACGTTTTTGGTTAAGCACAAGGCTACACCCAGCTTTCATTATAAAAAGATATCACCTCAGATTCCAGATCAGAAACACACCGGAGAGGTCAAAAGAGCACCCAGAATGAATGATGAGGCCATGCCTGTGGTAGAGGAGAGGGGAGATGATCACCTTATAGAAATGCATGCCCCATGGGAGGAAGAGAGAGAGAGAGAGAGAGAGAGAGAGAGAGAGAGAGAGAGAGAGAGAGAGAGAGAGACTCAGAAAATGTTTAGGCAGTAAAACTGACAAAATTTTTAATAATGATGCCTAATGCTTTGTCTTGCTGAGCTCTGCACATTCAGTGCCAGAAAGATCTGCTCAATGAAGCAGACCCTGCGCTCCATTATCCCAAGCACACTCTATCCAAAGGGAGACACTATATTAGCTTGTCCTTCTGTTGAGCATGTCACGGGTGTGTTTTTATAATTCTATAGGAATTTACAACGATGAGGATTGTGATAACAATTGAATTTGTGTCAATTGCTTCTTAATGCTTGTCATGGTGTCAGAATGATGGCTGGCCAGATGTTTGTGAGATGTGTGTCAAACAAGTAGATTTCTTCACAAAACCTGCAAATGATTACCAGAAGTGGGAGAGTAGGTATTTAACTTGCTGGCAGACAAAAGAAGAGTACACATCAATAACTTAAAACTTCCATGCCGTTGACTTAGTAAAATGCCTATAGATACTTAACTGAAGGTGAGCACACAGACAAAGAAATGCCAGCAGAACTCTTTGCTTGGATCTATCACAGTCCAAATGTGAACTGTCCCTTACAGGCTTATGGTTTTAAAAATTGGGCTCTCAGCTTGTGACCTTATTTGGGAGGCTATGGAATCTTAAGGAGGTGAGACTCGCTGGAAGAAGTTGGTTACTGAGAGGTAGGTCTTTATGTTTTAAATCTGGCCACATCTCCTGCCTGTTTGCTTGTTAAAGTTTCACCTAGAGGTGCAGAGATAGAGAGTTTTAGCCACAAGCTCTGAACACCATGGAGAGACTGTTACCAAATCTTCCCTGACATAATGAACTGTATACCTCATACCGTGAGTGACAAAACATCCTTCTTGTGTAAATAGATTTTTGTTATATATTTGGTCATGGTGATGAAGGCAGTAAATAACATAAGATAATAACATATAGAGAAGTTTTCATGCCATCATTGGAGTAATTTCAGTAGCTCTTAGCTGCAAGAATGATCCTCAGGCCCTCGAGAACAGAAGGATTTATCCTTTGAACAAAGCAGAATCACATCCACTCTTTGGAATATCAGCTTGTCTTTTAGAACTTAGTTTTTCAAGATAGTTTTAAAGATGCTACTGATAGGGCTAGAGGGATAGTTCAATGGTTATGAGAGCATGGTGCTCTTCCAGAAGACTTAAAATTGGTTCCCAGAACCCATGTCCACTCTTATAGCTTCAGGAGATCTGATGTCCTCTTCTGATCTCCACATCACCTGCATGCTAGTAAATACACACACATGAACAAAAGTGAAGCAAATGCTTTTTAAGGATGTTAGTGAGGACTCATTTTACCAAAATACTACCATAATTTTTAATCTCCATGTATATAACAAAGGATCTGTGAGAATTTTGTCCATGCCTCCAAGACCATCCCAGTTGTTAGTGTGTGTGTGTGTGTGTGTGTGTGTGTGTGTGTGTGTGTGTGTGTGTGGTGGTGGTAGGAAGCTCCAAATGGTTTTTCTAATTTCTCACTCTATTGACAATCTTTCCAATATTGGGCAAAATTCCAAAGGCTTTCAAGTTTGTACATAGTTGTTGCCAAAAGCATCAACATCACTGTTAAGAATGAGAAATGAGCAGACAGGGTTTTTCTTTCCTTTCGGCATCCTTGTATCACCAGAAGTCATAAAAGCACAGGGAAAATTTTTTACCTATATCACATGCTCCAAAGCGTATGTCTAGTTTAACAAGTACCAATGTCATAGGCTTAAGTGCTTAATCAAAACTTAGAATACTAGTAGGGTTATCATTAGAAAAATGTAACTTACCTCCTTCTAATATTTCAGAGAGACATAACTATTAATTCTTCTCAAGACTGTCCATTGTTCTTCTGAGATTAAATTTAAGATGAGTTTGGAATGCAATTAACCTTTCATAAGAGGTCTTGATTCAAAACTACAGCTTTACCAAATCAGAGTCAGTCAAGCTGTGGAAACATTGTCCTGTTAATTTTCTCAGAGTTCTATTGTGTACACACACATATATCACACACATACATCTATGCATACACATGCAACACACATTCAGAAACTCATATTCATATATATATACATAAAGGCATAAACACAAAAAGACACAAAAAATTTCTAAAAGTATTCATTTTTCCTCTTTTGCTAAGATTCACAACAGTTGGAATGCAAGAAATCAGCTTAGAAATAATATGTTATGTTTCATTTAGGTCTTAAACAGTATATACTTTAGTATTATTTAGAATTATTTATTTTATTATTATTTTCTTTTATTATTTATTTTATCTGTATTTAGAATTATTATGAACAAAAGCAATGTAAAAAGTTAATTGGAAAATGTTATTCTTAGATCACTATCTAGATAACACCATTAATGATTCATAAGATGATGATTCTACTTGTCTGATGGTGGCCACATCTAGGAATAGATAGTGTTTGAAATTCCAAAGAAGATCTAGACAAAATCAAATTGTTTATAAAGCTAATTTATGAGAAGAATCATTACCTATGACATATTCGATGATAAAACAGCACTTAATAAACAGTTTAAATGTGTTAAGCCCCAGAAAGTACACTTAATTATTATATTTATTTGTTTACTTGGAGGGAAACATGCCATAGCATTCAAGTGGAGGGTCAGAAGACAGTTGTCAGAAGTCATGTCTCTCTCCTTCCACTTTGGGAGTCCTGGAGATCAAACTCAGTTTTGTCAGACATGTTTAACCATCTTGCCGTTTTGCTGAACCAAAGTGAACTTTACAAGCAGCTGAAATTTATGCCTCAATCTCTACCAATTCTATCCTGAATCATACCTGTTATGATCTGATTATATCCTTTAATCCCAACACTTAAGAAGCAAAGGCTGACAGACCTATTTGTATTCCAGGGCCCCTAGTCTATATAGCAAGACTTAGTCTCTGATTAAAAACGTTTGATTTCATTTGATATCAGATGAACCAGTGGGGCAGGGCGACTATTTCTAAGATGATTCAATAACACAGTTCAGAGCACTGTGTGAACTTTTCCAGCTAGAAAAGTGCTCATCTTGGCTCCATTGCCTTGCAAATACTCAGCATCTGCCACATGTTGCCACCACTCAGCAAAGTCCCATAGCTATAGACTCTACAGGAACATGTGAATAAAGAAGACCTTCCTTACTGGGCTTTCTCTGAAAATCAACTATATTTCTTTACTCCCAAATTCAGTGGAACACCCCAGTTCTCTATCATCACCCTCAAAAGATTAAAACTTAAGAGTGAAAACAAAGAATTATTTTTTCATTTTTAAAAGATAAATCTCACATGTGGGTCTCAGTGACCTGGTGCTCTCTATGTCGTTCATGCTGACAATGAATTGACTCAATCCTGCTGCAGACCCCAAGTGCTGGGATTATAAGAATGAGTCTTACACACTCAGACAAGAAATTTGTATAAATTTGTTTGTTGTTGTTCTTGCAGATTAATTTAATGAATAAATACTGTTGTCTGTTAAAGTAGCCATAAGAAGCTGAAATGGTGGCATGCACCTTTAATAATCCCAGCACTTAGGAAGGAAAGACAGATGGATCTATTTGTATTATAGGCCAACCTGGTCAATATAACAAGATCAAGTCTCAAATAAACATATAAAAAATAGTCATGAGGGATTTTACAACATTAAAATAATTGATTTCTGCAACAAATCTTCAATTATGAGATCAATATTAAGTCCTCTGAAATAGACTCCATTTTATAAAACAATGGGGGATTTACTAAACTTTAGGATTTCTTTTTCTAAGTCAGTTGTGTGCAGCTATGATGCGAGATTAAGGATGAGACAGCAAGGTCCCAAGTTCAGTGTGAGTCTGAACCACACTCGCAAGTTCAAGGTCATAGTGAGACTGGAAAAAGAGGGATCAGAAGGGAAAGGGGGAAAGGAGAGCACAGTGTGGGGGGAAAGGAGGAAAAGAGAGGAGAGGGGAAAGAAATGTTTTTGAAACAATGACTAAAAATATAACTTGAAACTTAAAGAGAAATATATAAGTATTTTGAAAAGCTTTTCTGCATAATAAATATCTCAACTTCTGGTGGTGGAAGGCAAATCATATAAGGAGAATTAAGTTGCTGGAAATCTTACATATATCCTCTACAATCAGTCTTCATGGATGAGCTTGAAACACTTTAAGTTACAATCACAATAGCAACACATAATTAAGAAATTTCACAATAGAGATTAAGATGAGCTTTATTAATTAAAGAAATGGCAGACTAGAAGGCTCATCTACAAAGGAAAGTCTCTTTCTGGAAAGAAAAGAAAGAAAGATACACAAAAGGAGAAAGGGAAGGAAGGAGGAAGGGAGAGAGGGAGGGAGCTGGGAAGAGGGAGGGAAATTGTGTTGAAAATGAATAAAATTCTGAGTAGCTGAAGAAGTGTCCTAGGATGGCTAGAAACATAGGCAGATGTAGGTCTTCTGGGTTCACAATGTTAGTTTCTCTAAAACTGGCAAAAATCATACAGAAGCACAAGCAAAGAAAGCAATAGACCCGGCCAAATTAACTATCATCAGAAAAGAGACAAATCAAGGTCATGAAAGGGACAAGAGGAAGCCCCTGGGAAGTTGTATAAGGAAGTGCTCTCCAAAGGTAATGACTAACCCTTGGAGGGGAGCAGGGTGGAGAGTTGGTTCAGTGTTCATAGCACATCCTGCTCTTGGAGTGGGTCTGTGTTCAGTTCTCCCTAATATTCCTCTGGCCTTCATTCATTTGTACAAACATACCCACACGCAGTCACCTGTACATAAACATAATTAAAACAAATACCTCGCTGTTCTCTAGATGAAACCACACTTACATTCAGTTCTTGCTTTATACTTGGAACTGTGATGAGGGGTCTGAAATGAACCCTCTGCTCTCCAAGCTCATGTAAGGTGGCATCCATTCTCCTGTACAGATGATGGATGTGGTAAGGTAGTTAGCTAATCTCATCTGCTCTACAGCACTGACAAGCACTGAAGTCCAGACTGCAGCCAAGGCTGCCTGATTCCTGGCCTGCTCTCTCCTGGCCCTACACTCCAAAGATGTTGGCAAGTCCCGTGGCTGACACTTGCTCGGACTCACTATAAAGGCTGAAGTAAAAAAAAAAAAAAAGAATTTCAAGTGTGATCACTGGGAATGCACTTGAAGACCAAATCATAAGAAAAATTGAGTTGCCATTGTACAAAAATGCCAGAACCTGAAAATCCTGAAAAAAATAGCTAGTTTGGGGGTTGGTGGGGAGAATTCTGCTGTGGGAATAAAGAATCAGAGGCTGGAATCTAAAGAACAGAACGTCTCACATTTAGAGGTGATGTGTCTCTCATCTCTCAACTAAGCACCATCTATTGACAGCCTTACCCTATAGGGATAACCCATAGAGAATCCAGCTGGAGCCTATGTCACCTGTCCTAGATGATTAGGCCTGCTATTATGAAATAATATGGGTGGGAAAACTCAAATAACAGAAAAATTGTTTCCCATGGTCCAGAGGCAACAAAGGCCTAGATCAAAGTGCCAGGAAGGACAGAGCACTTCTTTCCCAGGGCCAAAGGAAACACTTGTTATAATCTATAATCTCATATAACATTTTCTTTGCTAATAAGTAATTTTTAAAAAGAATAACAAGATGAGAGAGAGAGAGAGAGAGAGAGAGAGAGAGAGAGAGAGAGAGAGACCAGGAAGAAGAGAGAGAGAAAGCAGGAAGAAGAGAATGACATATGGAGGGAGGAGGGTTGCAGAGCAGGAGAGAGAACAAGCCACCAGTCTTAGTACATGAGTACCCCACCATCATGATCTCATTTAGCATTATTCTATAAAGTCAGCATCTCCAGATAAAGCCTCATTACATTTTAGAACTTCAACATGTGGTTGTAAGGAACACAGTTCAGACTGTATTCTTTACATACATGGGCTTTCTGTTAATATGCTCCTGGGAGCAGAGCTGCCAAAGTCAAAACACCTTGCAAAGGAATCTTCAACATAAAGTGAATATTGTTAATTAAAACTCATATCCTGAGACAAAGAGGGTCCTCAAAGTAAAATGGTTACTCAAAAATAAACACATTAAAGCCTATGACAAATAAGGCTGCTATGAACAGAGTGGTACATGTGCCCCTGTAGCATGGTGGGGTATCTTTTGGGATTATTCTCTGGGTCTTCAGGTAGATCTATTTCCAATTTTCTAAGGAACCTCCAGATTGATTTCCAGAATGGTTGTACTAGTTTGCAAACTTACCAGCCATGGAGGAGTGTTCCTCTTTCTCCACATCCTCTCCAACAGGTGTTGTCACCTAAGGTTATGAACTTAGCTATTCTGGTTGGTGAAAAGTGGAATCTCAGGGTCATTTTGATTTGCATTTCTCTGATCACTAAAGACTTTGAACATTTCTTTAGGTGCTTCTCAGCCATTAGAGATTCTTCAGTTGTGAATTCCCACTTGGGAGAGAGAAGAAAGCAATCACAAGTGGGGAAGGAGGGAGGGAAGGGACCTGGGATGGAAAGTGGATGGGAGGGGGGAGAGGGGAGGAGAGAGGGGAACCTGATATGGTATTAGGTGAGGGAAAATTACTGGAGCCCTGAGAGCCAGCAGAAAGAATGGAAACAGGCAACCACAGGAAATAGGAGGTTGGGGGAACCCTCCAGAATGCACCAGAGACCTGGGAAGTAAGAGACTCCCAGGACTCAAAGGGAGGGACTTTAGATGAAATGCCTGACAGTAGGGAGTGGGAACTTATAGAGCCCACCTCTAGTAAGAAGACAGGGCATCAAGTGAGGGATGGGGTTGCCATCCCACATTCTCATCTCTGACCCATAATTGTTCTGTCTGAAAGAATTACAAGGATGGAAATGGAGAGGAACCTGAGGAAAAGAAGGTCCAGTGATAGGCCCAAAGTGGGATTCAGCTCAAGGGGAGGTCCCAAGGCCTAACACTGTTACTGAGGCTATGGGGTGCTCACAAAAGGGACCTATCATGGCTGCCCTCTGAAAGAATCAACAAGCAGCTGAAAGAGTCAGATGCGGATATTTGTACCCAACCAATGGACAGAAGCAGCTGACCCCTGTTGTTGAATTAGTGAAGGCAGAAAAAAAAAAGATGAGGAGAAGGGCAAGCCTGTAGGAGGACCAGCAGTTTCATTTAATCTGGACCCCTGAGGTCTCTCAAACACCGAACCACCAAAGAGACAGCATACACCAGCTGATATGAGGCCCCCAACACATGTACAGTAGAGGACTTCTGGGTTTGTGTTCATTCAGAGATAATGCACCTAACCCTCAAGAGAATGGAGACCCCCGGAAGTTTAGAGGTCGGGTGGAGTCGGGGGGTGGGGGCATCCACGTGGATGCAGGGAGTGGGGAGGAGGTGTGGGATGTGGAACAGTCAGAGGGTAGATGGGGATCAGAGAATGGAATAGTGAGTGTAAAAAACAAAATAATTTTTAAAAAAAGTTCCTTTCTCTTAAGACAGACGAGTTCTAGCAGACTACAAATGAGAACAAAACAGTTATTAATCCCACTTTAAGATGTATACTGGGAAATGGAGAGGTGATATTGGCAGAAATCATTCCACATAGTTACTGAACAAGAAAAAAGGACCAGGCTGGTCCATGAGGCCAATGAGATCCTACAGGAAGACATGTAGGCCTCCATTTCCTCCTTTGTAACAGTGCTTCAGAAGCATCTGCAGAGATCCAACCAGTTTTATAATACCATCAAGGTTATAGCAAGATGACTCTGTCCCTTGCCCTGCACAGACTCTTCTCTGGATCAGCAGAAGTAGCAATGAGAAGAGGTCTAGACATGGACACAAATAACCAGGACTAAAGATGAAGTTGAAATAAACAGGAGTCCTGTGTGAGATTCCCACTGAGGAAACCATTACACAGTAAAGACCATGGAAATTGACTTATGGTTTCTATTGCTGTGATAAACACTGTGACCACAGACAACCTAGAGAGAAAATGGTTTATTTCAACTTACAGTTCCACATCACAGTCTATTACTAAAGGAAATCTGAGAAGGAAGCAAAAATAGGAAAATAGAGGTAGAGCTGATGCAGAGACCAGGAAGGGATGCTTACTAGATTGCTCCCTATGGATTGCTCATTCTGCTTTCTTATAGAACCCAGGGTTACCTGCCCAGGGACAGCACCACCCACAGTGGGTGAGCCTTTCTACATCAGTCATTAATTTTTTTAAGTCCTATAGACTTGCTTGCAAGCCTATCTTATGAAGGTATTTTTCAATGACAATTCCCTCTTTACTGATGTGCCTCTAGCTTTTGTCAAGTTGACATAAAACTAGTTAACACATAAAGTTTTACAGTTCTACAGGTTGACTGACAAAGCTACAAGTGGATACACTCAAGACATTGTAGTAAAGCTACACCCCTTTGTGACAGATCCCTGGGGAACCATTTACTTACCTTCCAGCTTTTAAGAGCTAGTCACATTTTTGAACTCTTGGACATTGTTCCTCTGTTTACATACCAGCAGTAGTCCATGAAGAACTTCTTACAGGACATCACTGTAACCTCCTCCTTTCAGCTTTCTTCCACCTTTAGTACTAATATCTACAATAGTCCTCCTCATGATTATCTTTGTAACAAAAGTAACAGAATAGTAAGCCTAAATTTTTGGAACATGCTCTTGTTCCAGGGCTTAGGGTGTGAACATTCCTGAGAGAGGAAGACATTGTTCCTATAATGAGTGTTAATCAAATTCAAATTAAAAAAAAATGAAACACTTGGTTTGCGACTGTCTTACATGTTTGCATAAAATGCACTCACTTCTTTGGTTGGATAGTGAACATTAAGTATGAAGCAAACCAGTTACAATGAAGACAGAAGTCTAGATGCATCTTGGCATAACTAAATGATTTCAAGGAAAATTATTCCCAAATCATTAAATAAAACTCAGATTCAAGCATATGAGAAGCAAATATCAGCTTGGAGTCTCTAGAAACATTCAGATAAAACAACTGTTCTTTATATTAAAATGTATCACTTTTAATTGATGTGTAGTCCTTGTCCATGATGATGTGCTTCACAGACATTTTCATTCAAATATGTGGGACCCCTGGTTAGGAAGGAAGAATGGAATCTTGTAACTTTAATTTTTTTCTAATCACATTTTTAATGATGGTTATTAAACCATTTAACCTTCCTTGTAACCCACCGCTCATGAGAGATGGTGGAAAAGAATGGATACAGAGGAACTGCTCAGAAAGGTTCTTTGGAGCAACTCCCATCTGTGCTGTCTGGAAATCAGCAGTTCAGATTGCAGTTTAGCAGACAATGGCAGCTCCATCCATTGGCAAACACTTCACAGATACATTAGCAATGTAGTTCGGTAGAGTTGGGTTAGCAACAGCAGTGACATGACCTAGCAGAGACAGCCAGGCCTCAGCCTCAGCTAGAGTCAGCAGGAGGGACCAAGAGGAACACCAGAAGTTCTTGGCTGTGCCTTTCTCAGGGAAGCGAAGATCAGCAAAGACACAAGACCCACAAGCATTGCACAGCTAGCTGTACTAGCAAGCCAAGCTCTGTCTCTGTCACTTCCTGGAGCCCTAATTATACCCTCCAAATACCACGTGTCCTCCATGTGCCTTGCCACAGCGCAGGTCTTGCCTCAACAAGTGTCTTGCCTCAGCCTGGGTCCTTGGAAGCAGCAACAAACTGCAGAACACCACCAGTAACTTTTTGGGTGCATTTCTCTCTATAGAGTCCTGACAAACGCAGCACTGTAAGGCGGACCACTACATGTACATCATTAGCAAAGAATCTTTAATTAAAGTGTTCTTTCACATGCTTGCTTTAGCAGAACATCCTCTCTCCTGTGTCTGCTTCGGCAAAACTTTCCTTAATGAGTCTACCTTAGTCTTTTAAAGATGTGTCCACTTTAACAAAATGTTCCTTCACTTGCTTTCCTCAGCAAAACACCATGCAACTGACTTTCAGAAGCTACTTTGAAATCCACAGTTGTTTGCAGCCTTAGAAACAAAGGGAATAGGAGTATTTTTGACTCTCCATCAGCTACTTCTCCAGCCACAGAATCAACTTGACCACTACCTCCAGAAAGCCCTTCTCCCACTAGGCCCATAAACCTTCTCTACCATTGGACTACGATTCCAGATACAACCATCTCCACAGCTGCACTTGAGCCCAGGCAAGCTGGGCTAAGCTCCTACCATACAATCTACAAAAGCTGCCCCAATTAGTTCCTCCAAGCAGTGGATGGTGGTTAATGCAGAAACTCATAATAGATCAAAGTGCAGAGAATAATTGTCTGGAGAGTACTCAGTCAAAACTAGGACAGTACATCATACCTACTACCCACAGGCCTCAGAGAACATAAGAGGAGGCAGAGAGACTGTAAGAGTGAGATGTAAGGAAAGACCAGAGCAAACAGTGTCCTCTGGGTGTGACTGATAGGACCATGGCATTGATGAACCATAGCTGCCGTGGTTACCTGCATATGACCTACAGATGATCAAGCCAATCAGCATTCTTCATGGAAAGGGGATACAGATGTTCATGAGCCTGTACCCCTAACTGAGGAGCTACAAACAATTGGTGGCTTCTGCTTGGGAGAGTCAGTTTTCTTTACAGGTGAGGCCCATGGAAGGCTAACCACACTCAGTAGATGGCCCCACAGCCAAGAGTATGTGGGCAACATAAATCGTCTATGAGATGTGCAGCTATTACAGACTCTCTTCCATTCTGTAAGTTGTCTCTACTTGATACCTGTTTCCCATACTATGTGGAAGCATTTTAATTTAAGCAAACCCATTTACCAATTCTTGGTTTTATTTCCTGGAAATCCTTTCCTGAAACCCCTTCCCTGTGCCTGTGTCTCACAATGTTCTACCAAAATTCTCTAAGAACCTATTTAAACAGGAGCCAATAGGATGGTGCATATTGAGAGGAAGGAGTGAGTGCAGGGTGATGGAGCACAGGAGGAAAGAGTGGGGTCAGGGATCTACCATACAAAACAGACACTCTGACAACACCTTCTCATGCTCTCAACAGTATTTAAAATATGAAATAAAAGCTAAAAGAAGGAAGAAAGGAAGGAAGGAAGGAAGGAAGGAAGGAAGGAAGGAAGGAAGGAAGGAAGGAAGGAAGGGAGAGAGGGAGGGAGGGAAAGAAAGAAAGAAAGAAAGAAAGAAAGAAAGAAAGAAAGAAAGAAAGAAAGAAAGAAAGAATCTAAACAGACAAAAAAAAAAAAGGTGTGCATGCAAATTAGCTCAGCAGATAAAGGTGCTTGCTACCAAGCCAATCTCAATGCAATTCCCTGGACCCACTTAGTGGAAGGATAGAAACCTTCCTGAAACTCATCCTGAGACCTCCACATGGCTAGCAAAGCATGTGCGCGCGCACACAGAAAGAAAGAAAGAAAGAAAGAAAGAAAGAAAGAAAGAAAGAAAGAAAGAAAGAAAGAAAGAAAGAAAGAAAGAAAGAAAGAAAGAAATAGAATATTGGTTCATAAAGAAAAAGTTATAGACAAGATGCAAAGCGAATAAAGTATAAAATATTTTAAATAAATTAAAATGCTTCCACAATATCATGAAATGTTCTATGATAACACTAAGAAGTCTGGACCCTTATCAAGATTCACAATAAGAAAACATCCCTACACTTTAGCATAAAGTCCAAAAGATCACAGTACTAACAATTTTGCATAAAATTGCAAATTTCATGAATTCTTCCCCCCCAAAATACCTTAATTTATGAACCTCAGAGGAAGAATTTCTGTTCTGGTGAGAGAAAAATGAGCTACAGTCCACTCCTGGAATTAAGTAGGGATCTTATGCTATAAATAACATAAAAAATCGCAATGAGTAAGTGTAGAACCATCTACAAGACACGTTTGGTGTTTGCTGCAAGGAGTCTCATAGGCATCAGGCTTTGGGGAACAGGGCAGTGGGGCAGTTTACTGGAAGTTCAACCTGCTAGTCTCTCTGTAGAATTAGAAACTGGGGTGACATAGGAAAAGATTACATCATCTTCACCACAGGGCCCAGTGGTTTCACACCCCTCTTGTCTTTCCACTGGTGTATGTGGGAGCTTGGATGCTTCAACAGAAGCCAGAAGAGGGCATCAGAGGTCTCCACTTTGCCTCAGCGTAGAGTCTACCACTAACCACTGAGCAGGACTGATGGCCAGCAAGCCTCCGTGGTTCCCTTTGCATCTCTTTCCCACAGTGCTGAGGTTGTAGCTCCCCGCATGACTGTGCTAGCTTTATGTCCTTACGAGGGTTCTGAGGGTTCAAACTCAGGTACTCATGCTTGTGCATCTGAGCCCTTGATGCAGCCATAGGACACTCTGTGTATAGAACTCTGTGGCACACACAGTAACCCCAGGGAACCCAGGCTGCTCCTTTCTCTGCGACACCAACTAGGGAAAGCTAAGCTGTAGAGAGAGGAGTTGCATGGAGTAAGAGTTAGGAAGGGATTCCCCTAAATCTTTCAGCTGAGATTTTTTAGAAGCACTTTGCTGAAGGATGTATCAATGAGAGGAATGAACCTGAGTTGCCATATAAGACAGAAAATAAGCTGAAACCCCCAGAGGAGAGAGATCTTTCCAGAATTTGTAAGGTCTCAGATTCATCTGGTACTTTTTTTTTTTCCTTTCTTGTCTTATTTGTCCTAGTGGGAGTTTAAATATTTTTTATTGAAATGTATTTTAATAGTCACACAGTAAGTGATAGTGATGAGGAGCACAGTGAGGGTTTTGAGAGCCTCTTGAGTTATCTCACAGAGCAGAGCAAGTGACAAGCCTGTCCTCTGAGCCATATAGCACTGCTTTAGGTGTAGACATTCAAGTTTTCTTTGAGAGCTTAAAGGAAGAAACATGTTTGTTAGCTCAATGAGACAGGGTCTCCTGGGTTCCAAGTGAACCTGAAACTCACTGTGATCTTATGCTTTGTGCTCCTTCTACCTCCACCTGAGCTCTGGGATCACAGGCCTGTGCTGTGACCACCCCTTGGGATCAAACCCAAGCATCCTAGCTAAGCACTCTACCAGCCATCTGCATCCCCAGTTCTCGATCTCTGTGATCTATCTTTAAAAATCTCTTATCTTGCAATGTGGTGTGTGTGGGGTGTGTGTGTGTGTGTGTGTGTGTGTGTGTGTGTGTGTGTATTCCTCAGAGACAGACAATAAAAGGGACTTCATTATCCCCGAGAATTCTAGGGTTGAAAAAGCATCATCATTTCACATGGATTTAATCTAGAGAAACAGACTGACTAATCTCCCAGCTCAGAGGACAGCAGGGTGAAAACTAATGACCTCGATGAGTGACTTTAAGCATCTGAAATCAGATATTAAGACAGATTCCTGTAACCCTGGTGCATCAGGAGATGCATCAGAGAGAGGGACAACTACCCTGTCATATTTGACTTAATGACTGATAAACTGTAAGCCCTAGTAGCACAGCAAGGGATTATGGACATCTCATTCCATGCTGGATCTTGGCACACACCACAGAGTGAGGACTGTAGCAATCGAGCACTGGATATTTAAATGAATGAGAGTCTGCAGTATCCCTGAATGTATGCTTGAGTATCAACTGTGAAGAGTCAGATTTTCTTCCTGCTCTGGTGACTATGTCTGAGCATATTTTCTTTATAAACAGAACTCACCAACCCCATACCCTGTCCTATGGACTCTAGACAGAAACAAGTGTAGCTGGAGCTGACTTACTGAGCTAGCTCATGGCAAACTGTGGGAAACTTAGAAGCGGTTGATACCTGACTTATCCAGTCTTGCTTAGCAAGAGTAGCACATGCAGTGGGGGATGGGTGCAGCCAGATAATAGCTGAAGAACAACTGGTTCAGCTGTGCAATCCTATCACTGATAAGCCAAGTCCTAACTACAGGTAAATCGCTAAGACAAGTGCTTCCCAGTTTGATAACAGGGCATCAGTAGAAAATGCTGAATCCTGCATCTTGTCTCCTGGATCCCTCTGAGACCAGTCTGCTCAGATCAGCTCACTGACTTCGAAGGGTGAGCAAGCAGACTGCAGAAGCAACACAGCTTCTGGGACAGGCAGAAGCAACACAGCTTCTGGGACAGGCAGAAGCAACACAGCTTCTGGGACAGACCCCCATTTTGGGCTGCAGACATCTGGGCACAGACCAAAGGAGAGGTGGCCACCTGGGAGGGATCTGACCCCCAGCCCCAGAGCAGGTGAGGGAGCCATTTTGTCTCCTTGGTTCCTCTGAGACCAGTCTGAGCAGGTGAGAGTGCAGACTGTAGACTTGACACACCTTCTGGGACAGGCAGAAGTGACACAGCTTCCGGGACAGGCCCCGTATTGGACTGCAGACATCCGGGCACCTTCCCCATCAGAGGAGAAGTGGCGGCCTGGGATGGCTGTGACCCCCAGAGCAGGTGAGGGAGCCATCTTGTCTCCCAGGTCCCTCTGAGACCAGTCTGCACAGATCAGCTTGCTGACTACAGAGGGTGAGCAAGCAGAATGCAGAAGCAACACAGCTTCTGGGACAGGCAGAAGTGACACAGCTTCTGGGACAGACCTTCATTTCAAACTCCAGACATCTGGACACCTTCCCCTCTAGAGGAGAGGTGACCACCTAGGAGGGCTCTGATCTCCAGAGCAGGTGAGGGAACCATCTTGTGTCTTGGATCCTTCAGAGTCCAGTCTGTGAAGGTGAGCAAGCAGACTTCAGAGGCAACCCATCTTCTGGGACAGGCCCTGTTTTGGGCCTTCATCTTCACCCAGGAGGCAGGTCTGAACGCCAGATATCTGTGCACCTTCCCTGCAAGAGGAGAGCTTGCCTGAAGAGAGTACTCTGACCACTGAGAGAAGAGAGCTGGACTCCCAGGACAGCTGACAGAGGCTAACAGAATCACAGGAGGAAAAGGCTCCAGCCAGAGACAACTATAACAACTAATACCAGAGATTACCTGATGGCGAAAGGCAAACGTAAGAATCTTACCAACAGAAACCAAGACCTCTCACCATCATCAGAACCCAGTACTCCCACCTCAGCCAGTCTGGGATACCCCAACACACCCGAAAAACAAGATTCAGATTCAAAATCATATCTCATGATGCTGGTAGAGGACCTTAAGAAGGACATTAATAACTCATTTAAAGAAATACAGGAGAACGCTGCTAAACAGGTAGAAGTCCTTAAAGAATCATAGGAAAACACTGCTAAGCAGGTAGAAGGCCTTAAAGAGGAAACACACAAAAGCCTTAAAGAATTACAGAAAAACACAACCAAACAGGTGATGAAATTGAACAAAAACAACCAAGAACTAAAAGGGGAAGTAGAAACAATAAAGAAAACAAAAAGTAAGAGAACTCTGGAGATAGAACCCCTAGGAAAGAAATTAGGAACGATAGATGCGAGCATCAGCAACAGAATACAAGAGATCAACGAGAGAATCTCAGGTGCAGAAGATTCCATAGAGAACATGGGCACAACAATCAAAGAAAATGCAAAATGCAAAAAGATTCTAACTCAAAACATCCAGGAAATCCAGGACACAATGAGAAGAACAAAACTACAGCTAATAGGGGTAGATGAGAATGAAGATTTTCAACTTAAAGGGCCAGCAAATATCTTCAACAAAATAGTAGAAGAAAACTTCCCAAACCTAAAGCAAGAGATGCCCAGGAACATACAAGAAGCCTACAGAACTCCAAATAGACTTGACCAGAAGAAAAATTCCTCCTGACACATAATGATAAGAACAACAAATGCACTAAATAAAGACAGAATATTAAAAGCAGTAAGGGGAAAAGGTCAAGTAACATATAAAGGCAGGCCTATTAGAATTACACCAGACTTCACACCAGAGACTATGAAAGCCAGAAGATCCTGAACAGATACAGACCCTAAGAGAACACAAATGCCAGCTCAGGCTGCTATAACCAGCAAAACTCTCAATCACCATAGATGGAGAAAGCAAAGTATTCCATGACAAAACCAAATTCATACAATATCTTTCCACGAATCCAGCTATTCTAAGGATAATAATGGGAAAACACCAACACAAGGATGGAAACTACACCCTAGAGAAAGCAAGAAAGCAATCCTTCAACAGTCCTAAAGGAAGACAGCCAGGCACAAGAACAGAATCCCAACTTTAACAACAAAAATAACAGGAAGCATCAATTAATTTTCTTTAATTTCTCTTAACATCAATGGACTCAATTCAACAATAAAAAGACATAAACTATTAGACTGGCTATACAAACAGGACCCAACATTTTGCTGCTTACAGGAAATCCATCTCAGAGAAAAAGACAGACACTACCTCATAGTGAAAGGCTGGAAAACAATTTTCTAATCAAATGGTCCAAAGAAACAAGCTGGAGTAACCATTCTAATATCAAATAAAATTGACTTTCAACCCATAGTTATCAAAAAAGACAAGTAGGGGCAGTTCATAATCATCAAGGGTAAAATCTACCAAGATGAACTCTCAATTCTGAATATCTATGATCCAAATGCAAGAGCAGCCACATTCATTAAAGAAACTTGAGTAAAGCTCAAAGCATACATTGCACCTCACACAATAACAGTGGGAGACTTCAACACCCCACTCTTAGCAATGGACAGATCCTAGAAACAGAAACTAAACAGAGACACAGTGAAACTAACAGAAGCTATGAAACAAATGGATTTAATAGATATCTACAAAACATTTTATCCTAAAACAAAAGAATATATCTTCTTCTCAGCACTACATGATACCTCCTCCAAAATTGACCCTATAATCGGTCAAAAAACAAGCCTCAACAGATACAAAAATATTGAAATTATCCCATGCATCCTATCAGATCACCATGGACTAAGGCTGATCTTCAATTACAGCATAAATAATAGAGATCCAGCATTCATTTGGAAACTGAAGAACACTCTACTCCATGATACCTTGGTCAAGGAAGAAATAAAGAAAGAAATTAAAGATTTTTTAGAGTTTAATGAAAATGAAGCCACAACATACCCAAACTTAAGAGACACAATGAAGGCAGTCCAAAGAGGAAAACTTATAGCCCTGAGTGCCTCCAAAAAGAAAATAGAGAGAGCATACACTAGCAGCCTGACAGCACACCTAGAAGCTCTAGAAATAAAGGAAGCAAATTCACCCAAGAGGATTAGATGGCAGGAAATAATCAAACTCAGGTCTGAAATCAAACAAGTGAAAACAAAAAGAACTATTCAAAATATCAACAAAACCAGGACCTGGTTCTTTGACAAAATCAACAAGATACATAAACCATTATCCAGACTAACTAGAAGGCACAGGGACAGTATTCTAATTAACAAAATCAGAAATGAAAAAGGAGACATTAAAACTGAACCTGAGGAAATCCAAAACATCATCAGATCGTACTACAAAAGGCTATACTCAACAAAACTGGAAAACCTGGATGAAATGGACAATTTCCTAGACAGACACCAGGTACCAAAGTTAAGCCACAATCAGATTAACGATCTAGACAATCCCATTTCCCCAAAAGAAATAGAAGGAGTGATCAATAGTCTCCCAACCTAAAAAGCCCAGGACCAGATGGGTTTAGTGTAGAGTTCTATCAGACCTTCAAAGAAGACCTAATTCCAACTCTCCTCAAACTCTTCCACAAAATAGAATCAGAAGGTACTCTACCCAATTTATTCTATGAAGCCACAATTACTCTCATACCTAAACCACACAAAGATCCAACAAAGAAAGAGAACTTCAGACCAATTTCTCTTATGAATATCGATGCAAAACTAGTCAATAAAATCCTCGCAAACAAAATCCAAGAACACATCAAAACGATCATCCATCATGACCAACTAGGCTTCATCCCAGGAATGCAGGGATGGTTTAATATATGGAAACCCATCACTTTAATCCACTATATAAACAAACTCAAAGGAAAAACCACATGATCATCTAGTTAGATGCTGAGAAAACATTTGATAAAATCCAACACCCATTCATGATAAAAGTCTTGGAAAGATCAGGAATTCAAGGCCAATACCTAAACATAATAAAATCAATATACAGCAAACAAGTAGCCAACATCAAACTAAATGGAGAAAGACTCGAAACAATCCCACTAAAATCAGGGACTAGACAAGACTGCCCACTATCTCTCTACCTATTTAATATAGTATTTGAAGTCCTAGCCAGAGCAATTCAAGAATAAAAGGAGATCAAGGGGATACAAATTGGAAATGAAGAAGTCAAAATATCACTATTTGTAGATGATATGATAGTATATATAAGTGACCCTAAAAAATCCTCCAGCGAACTCCTAACCTGAGAAACAACTTCAGTGCAGTAGCTGGATATAAACTTAAGTCAAAGAAATCAATGGCCTTTCTCTACACAAAGGATAAATGGGCTGAGAAAGAAATTAGGGAAACAACATCCTTCACAATAGTCACAAATAATATAAAATACCTTGGTATGGCTCTAACTAAGGAAGTAAAAGATCTGTATGATAAGAACTTCAAGTCTCTGAAGAAAGAAATTGAAGAAGATCTCAGAATATGGAAAGATTTCCCATGCTCATGGATTGGCAGGGTTAATATAGTCAAAATGGCTATACTGCCAAAAGTAATCTACAAATTCAATGCAATCCCCATCAAAATTCCAGCTCAATTCTTCACAGAGTTAGAAAGGGTAATTTGCAAATTCATCTGGAATAATAAAAAACCTAGGATAGCAAAAACTATTCTCAACAATAAAAGAACCTCTGATGGAATCACCATCCCTAACCTCAAACTGTACTACAGAGCAATTGTGAGAAAAACTACATGGTACTGGTACAGCAACAGACAGGTAGATCAATGGAATAGAACTGAAGACCCAGAAATGTATCCAAATACCTATCTATGGTCACTTGATCTTTGACAAGGGAGCTAAAACCATCCAGTTGGGAAAAAAGACAGTATTTTCAACAAATGGTGCTGGCACAACTGGCGGTTATCATGTAGAAGAATACAAATTGATCCATTCTTATCTCCTTGTACAAAGCTCATGTCTAAGTAAATCAAAGAACTCCACATAAAACCAGAGACCCTGAAATTAATAGAGGAGAAAGTAGGGAAAAGCCTCAAAGATGTGGGCACTGGGGAAAAATTCCTAAACAGAACAGCAAAGACTTGTGCTATAAGATCAAATATTGACAAATGGGACCTCATGAAATTGCAAAGCTTCTGAAAGGCAAAAGACACTGTCAGTAAGACAAAAGGCCACTAAGAGATTGGGAAAGGATTTTTACCAATCCTAAATCTGATAGTGGACTAATATCCAATATATACAAAGAACTCAAGAAGCTGGACTCCAGAAAATCAGATATCCCCATTAAAAATGGGGTACAGAGCTAAACAAAGAATTCTCAAGTGAGGAATACCGAAGGGCATAGAAGCACCTGAAAAAAATGTTCAACATCCTTAATCATCAGGGACTTGCAAATCAAAACAACACTGAGATTCCACCTCACTCCAGTCAGAATGGCTAAGATCAAAAATTCAGGTGACAGCAGATGCTGGTGAGGATGTGGAGAAAGAGGAACACTCCTCCATTGCTGGTGGGATTGCAAGCTTGTACAACCACACTGGAAATGAGTCTGGAGGTTTCTCAGAAAATTGGACAGAGTACTACTGGAGGATCCAGCAATAAATACCTCTCCTGGGCATATATTCAGAAGATATTCCAACTGGTAATATAAACACATGCTTCACTATGTTCATAGCAGCCTTACTTATAATAGCCAGAAGCC
>LR753564.1:230517-234635 GCA_902729485.2 Mus minutoides
AGAAATATGCATTATTAACTACACTTATCCTGTCTCTGCAATGGATATAAACATTGACCACGCTTCTTCAGTGTCTGTACCTGCTGAACAACAGCTCCCAGGCCCATCCTTCCACCCAGCTTCTAAGACTGCTCATCCTTGTAACAATCATTCCTATTTCTGCTGGTTTAACTTCATTAGATTCCACAGACAAGTAAGAGCTGGCATTTCCATTTGTGTCTGCTTTAGTTCCATTCTTGTCCAGGATCATCTCCATCCAAAGGCCCTCTTTTCCCAAGGAATGTGTTCCCACTGTTTCTTGATCCCTCAATCTCCTGACAGACACCAACCTAGTTACAGCTCATCTCTTGGTGGTTTTTAATAATGTGGAAGCAAACAGAAGAATGTAATTAGGCCTTCAAGAGTTCTCGGGTTTAAAGTTCGGATAAGAAAATTTCTTCTTGCATTTTGCGGATCACGATGCCTGATTTCCTTAAGAGCTACGGTGCTGTTTATGTCTTCCTTTCCCTTAAGTCTGCTCTCATCTTCCTGTGCTCTCTAACTACCCTGCAGTCATCTGAAGCAAAAAGACGAAGTTGCCTTGATCTCTCTGCTCCTCTATACTTTCAAATTATTTCTGGTAGATTCCAGCCCTAGTAATAATTGCAAGAAGGCAAAGGAAGGGACTGATACTCATCTTAGTAATCCTCAGCTTGGATTTAAGCAGGATCTGGGTCTAGGCAGAGAAACTATTGAAGCTTAATGTAGAAGATAGCTGTTAACCTTGTCTTCCGGCAATGCTATTTTCCTTTCAATACCTGCTTCCTTCTCTCTGTATCACACTGCTCCTGATGTGGCTGTCAATCACACCATCTGTCTCTCCAGCCTTAGGAATAGACATGGAGTGTATTATTCAGCTAGGGGGAAAAAACCCAAAAATTTGAAGTCCTAACATACACTACAGCGTGGATAAATCTGGGACACAGCATGAGAGTGATAAAAAGAGACAACGCAAGGTCACATTTTGTATGATTCCATTTGTATGAAATATAAATCTATAAAAATGCAAAGCAGACTGGTGACTATGAGAAGTAGGGAGAGAGGGGCAGATGAGAGATGCTTAATGGGTACAGGATTTTACAGGTGCCCTAAAGATTCTTTGCAAACAAGTGGAGCTGGTGGTTACCACAGCACTGTAGAAATAGTAATGGCTACAGAGTTATGTAAAGTGACAAGGTTTAGGCTGTGTAAAAAAAAAATTTTTTACTTTGATTGGAGAACTTTATTATGTTTCATTTAGTGTCGTAAACAGACAATTTTATAGCTTTTGTTGTACACAGCTGTTACATGTGGGGCAATGTTTCTTTAAGCAGAGTGAAGATCTCTTTAAAAATAGGTCCTAGGTAGTTTTCCCTTCAAATCAAGTGCCTTGACATTTAAATAATTTTTATTTTGTTTAAAATTGAGGAAATAGAAATACAAATAGCCAACAAATATTTGGAAAAAAAATGTCCAGTATGGTTAGCTAGCAGAAAATATGCAAATCAAAATCACACCAAAAAATACAACCTGCACACCCCAGTCAGATGGCCATGGTGAATATAAATGGCAACAAATGGTGCCAGCAGTGTGCTGAAGTAGAAACCCTTGCAGATAAACTAACAGATGCAGCCACTGTTGGGGTCAGTTCGGAGGGTCGTCCAAAACTTGAAGGTAGAGCCAGGCATAGAGGTGTACACCTTGAATCCCAGCACTCAGAAGGCAAATCAGGTGGGTCTCAGAGTTCAAGGCCAGCCTGGACGATAGTGCACATTCTAGGATAGCCAGGATCGCACAGAGAAACTCTGTCTTGATAAAAAAAAAAATAATAATAATAATAATAATTTTCTAAAATCCTCCCGTAGTTGGTCACTCCTTAGAAATTATTTTCAATATTCTGGGAAGATGCAGGCTGCAGGGTAAGTATGGAAACTGTCAACGTTGCTTTCCTCACTCCATGGGTTCTAGGGTACAATGTTTTGTCAAACAACAAATGTGAGTGCCGACAGGCCCAGAGTGCAGATACTGTGGGTAGGTCAGGTTGGCTAGAGGGACATCTTAGCTTTCTTTCAATCTGCATCCAACCTTAACTAGTCACAAGCAATTGAGACTTGGCCTCTCAAGAAATACAATGTCCTGTTACTTCTTAAGCAAAGGAAAGATGATTCATGTCCAATTACATGATGTTACTTTCCTACCTATTCTCTGTTAGACAGAAGGTCTTCATCCATAAACAAGAGGTTCATATTCCAGTTATTGAAAACAAACAAGGAATTAATACATATCCAAGAACAGCATCTGACTTTTGATGGGAGCTTCATTGTAGGGAACTACAACACAGGGTGTTCATAGCACAAAACCCTGAGCTGTTTTCTAACCATTTCACTCAGATAACCCGTATTTTCTCAAGATGGCTCCGTACTCTTTCTTCTCTATTTGTTGGCATTCTGTGACTTTAGTCACTATCTGTACTGCTTACCCTTTTTTCTGAGATAAAACACCATGACAGGAGCTATATAAGGAAAATGAGAGACTGCACAGTAGTGGAGGAGGCGTGGCAAGCTGAGTTTACCTCTTCACCCATGAACACAAAGGAGAGAAGAGTGAACTGGACAGGGGCTGAAGCTATAAACTTTTAAAGCCCATTTCCTGTGATAGGCTTCCTTCACCATGGCTCTGCCTCCTAAAGATTCCACAACCTCCCTAGACCATGCCACAAAACAGGTACCAAGTGTTCAGATACATGAACCTGTAGTGAGAGTTAGAGGCAACCTGACAGCCTAGAATCTTCTGGGAAGGTTCTGAACTGAGGGATTTCTCAGATCAGACAGGTCTGAAGGCATATTTGTGGAGGATCTTTTTTGAAAAAATGATATTTGATGTAGGAGGGCCATACTTGGGTGGGTGGTCTGGGATTTAAGGAAATCTAGCAAATCACGAGGCTGTAAGAGAGCCAGTGAGTACCACCCCTCACTCTGTCTGCTTCAAGTTTCTGCTGTAATTGGATGCCCCCCCAATGAAAGTCTACGACCTATAAGATCAAATGAACCATTACCTCCCCTAAGTTTAATTTGGCCACCAGGTTTGTCACAACAATGGAATGAGGCTATACACTCAGTACCCACAGACAACATCAGTCAAAAATACTAAATAGAAAATTCCATAAATAAGCAAGTCAGCTTAGTGTGTGCTGTTCTAAATGAGGACGGTGAAAGCTTGTACTTTGCCACTGTATCCCACCCAGTGTGTTACCTGCCTGATATTCACTTAGTAACAACCTCAGTTATCAGAGTTCCTCTGGGACAATGTCCCAGTAATCCTTATCTTACCTAATAATACCCTCAAGGCACATGAACAGAGATGAAAGAGCCACTGTAAAGTCCTTAGATAAAAAAGGAAACGGTTTCTGACTTTTATAAAAATTCTTGTAGGCTAGGTGGCTAAGATACACAGCACAATAAGATATCTTTAAAAAAATACTGAATTTGTCTAACTTTGTATCACAGTAAAAATAGTTTCAGCATAGGAGGAACAATAATATGAATTCACCAGTACCCCCAGAGCTCCCTGGGCCTAAACCACCAACCAAAGAAAACACTTGGTGGGACTCATGGCTCTAGCTGCATGCATCTTCTAGTAGCAGAGGATGGCCTAGTCTGTCATCAATGGGAGGAGAGGCTCGGTCCTGTGAAGGTTCTACATCCCTGTATAGAGGAATGCCTGGGCCAGGAAGCAGGAATGGGTAGGTTGGTGAGCAAGGGGAGGGGGGTATAAGGGGTTTTCAGAGGGGAAACTAGGAAAGAGGATAACATTTGAAATGTAAATAAAGAAAAATATCTAATAAAAATGTTTCAATATTATTTGTTGTCTCTTATTGTGTTTAATTTATAAATTACATGTTATCAAAAGTATGTTTTCTATGCAACATATATGTATATTTGCATGTATATAGATATATAAATTAAAATAATACATCTATAAGTCACATGTATATGTATAAGCTATATATTCATATACACAAAAGTGTATAGACATATACATGCATATGTATACACTTATGCATATAGATACACTTATCAAGAATATTTTGCATATATATA
>LR753563.1:0-133783 GCA_902729485.2 Mus minutoides
AGCTTCACGATGGAGCAACTGTAGCCATTCCCAGACTCTCTAGGGCAGTGAAGGTTCAAAATATAACTTTATAGATATTCAGGACAACTCAGACCCCAGTCCACACCATCTTCTCCCTCTCCACTCGGCTTCTTTAGAAAGACCACGTTCATCCCAGAGCCTAGAATAGAGGGAGGTTTCCCCATACCAAGCCTAGAATAGAGGGAGGTTCCCCATTGCCAGAGCAGCAAGCAACATGCAAATGCTAAGCACTTCCTGGTCTTGGCTGAACTTGCAAGCAGGCCTGAGTCACTCACAGCTAGGGACACTGCCCCAGACCTAAAGACTTCTGGGAAAGCATGGGTGTGGCTGCAAGGATGAACTTTGAGAGCTGAACTGAAAATAACAGGTCAGCACGGAGGCTCATCATGCAGTTAGGCCTGACTCTTCTGGAATCAGACCTTCTCAAATCCTCGATTCTACAACGCCAAGGCCAATGAAGGGCTTAGTGCTTCCAGAGACTAAATGAATCTAAAAGGAAAACTCCAGAAGGCAAGCTTAGACTCCCCCCACCCCCCCACCCCCCCACCCCCGCATAGTCCTTTTCCACCCATAGTCCACACAGATGTGGTGTGGCTCTGTCATTTAGAATAAGTCCTTACTAACAGCAATGGGATTATAATAAGGGACAGGAACTGTCCATGTAGGCTTTGTGTCAGGAGGCTAGAGAAATAGCTCAATGGATAAAGCACTTGTTGTACAAGCTGGATCCAGAATACAGAGTCCCAGAACCCATGTAAAAGCTGGGTAGGTGTAGCAGCCCGCCTGAAATCCCAGCATGTAGGAAGCAAAACCAGAGTACTATCAATGTTTTATATAATAAGAGGGGAGCCCAGTTAGGCTAAATGATTTGCCTAGGCTATGTTCTGACAAGAGCCACACCCAGCTCTGACCTCAAGGCACAAGGTCATAACTCCTGAAATATGATTAGAAATGACCTTTCATAGGTAACCCTGCATCATCCCCTGACCCCATTTTACACCTAAGGAGGAGGTGTGGGGTAGCAGAGGGTTAGAGCCTGGGCTCAAGGCCAGAGTCCCTGAGTTTAAATTCCATCTCAGCTTTACACCTGTGTGACCGTGAGCTAGAGTTTCCATGTTTCATCGGTAGGACCGAGATAGTGAGATATTACCCAAGAATCTGTGACGGTAGAGTGTACCAAAGACAAGGGAAAAGGAGGCCAGCAAGTGGGTACGCAGGAGGCGATTACCCTCATGCACTCTGCCTGGTGTAGGTGTTTCCCAGAGAGCGAGTTTTTTGGTAGGCTAGGCTGGCCTGAGGCTTGACCTTGTAGCTCATGCTGGCTTAGAATGCTCAGTGGTCCTCTAGGTGGCTGGATATTTAGGAGAAAGACCAGGTGGTCACTGTTTGATGACCCCCTTGAATTCATGTGTTAACTTGGGCTTAATGCTTACTGATTTTGGTGCAAGCCCCTTACTAAGACCTCTGGAGTCCAGTTGGGCAAGATGGACTTTGAAATTACCTCTTTTCTCCCCTCTGGAGTGTGTGTGTGTGTGTGTGTGTGTGTGTGTGTGTGTGTGTATGTACACATGTTAAGGTACACTAGCCTAAAATTCCTTGACTTAGCTAGGCTAGAGAGTCATCAAACTCTAGGTTCTGCCTGTCTTTACTTCCCCAGCTCTGGGATTACAGATACATGCCATCATGATTGGTCTTTAAAATTTTTTAAGTGTAGGTTCTAGGGATCGAACTTAGCTTCTCATGCTAGCACAGCAAGCACCTCGACGTCTTCCCGGCCCCTCCTCTTCCCTCTTTAACCTTAAGACTATTGGTCTAAAATAAATACAGGAGTAAGATAAAAACAAAGTCACAAAATAAAGCAGGAGGCCAGGCATGTGGCCCATGGAATCCAGAGAATCTCCATGACTTCAAGGCCAGTCTGGTCTACAACGCAAGTTCTAGGCCAACCAAGGCCCTGTCTCAAAACAACCAATCAAACAAAACAAACAAATGAAAGGGACACAAAATATCCAGGATCTGGATGTTGGAAATGGTTAAACATGATTTCTTAGTATGACTGGTGTAACTAGTAAATGAAGCCTGTGTGGCCCTAGAGTTTGGAGATTAACTTGCCGTGGAATGAAGAGAAAATCACCGCAAAGTTCCTAATCTTTAGGCTGTATTTATTGACCACTATCTGTGTGCCTGACATTGTATAGGATCCTAGGATAAATATTGAGTCAATATGATTCCCGGTGCCAGAACCTTGATCAGTGACTTCAGGAAGGGGATAACTACGACAGAGGGTATTCCCAAGGAAGAGACTGTTAAACTGAGGTCTGAAGGCACGTGGGATTGGCTTGGACTAAGGAGACCAAGTAGGACTGCTTTGCAGCCTTCAGTTATAATATAATAATGTCCAGCAGGCACATGGATCTGATCAAAGGGATCTTTGTCAGAGTTTCCAGTAAAATCTCAGGAGCTGCAGAATTTGGTTGGTTTAGTTTGGGTTAGATTTTTGATGTGGAGGCTCTCTGTAGCCCAGGCTGGCCTGTAATTTGATTCTGTAGCCCTGGCTGGCTTGCGACTTGACTCTGTAGCTCATCTCTCAGTGACCCTCTAAACTTCTGAATTTTTAGGAGAAAGATCAGGTAATCAATGTTAACATTTTCAGTAATGGGACAATCATCTGTTTCCAGTTAGAAAACATGAAGAAAAATAATACTACCTTCGTGATACTTCTGAAAGACCATGAAACTCAATCTAATTATGAAGGCCTATCAGACAACCAGGCATGGTGGCTCATGCCTATAATCCTGGCACTTGGATAGCTGAGAGAAGAGGATTGCCAAGAGTCTGAGGACAGCCTGGGCTACACAGGGACTTCTAGACTAGCCTGGGATGCCAAATGAGTCTTTCTCCCCCTCCCCCTTTTCTCCCTCTCTCCCTCCCTCCCTCCCTCCCTCCCTCCCTCTTTTTGTCCTCACCCAGAGTATAGTAAACTTGATCTAAAAACCACTCCAATATATATATATATATATATATATATATATATATATATATATATATATGGTGGTGATGGTGGGGGGTTAGATAAGCTAAAATAGAAGGGCATTTCTGTAACATATTTGTGGTTTTGTCCAATTTGGCATAAAATATTTCTTCAAATACACCAGCTTTCCAGAAAACAAAGACAGACGGAGGACCAGTTTCAGACGGGAGTGGAGTAAAGAGACAGGGCTATATTAGTGTACTTGAAACACCTGGAAAACACTGGATATACACAGTTAGATGATGGTACTATGCGACTGTTACGCTCCCCACATTTAATCATTGTACTGTGGTTGTGGAAGAAATGCCCTGCTCTAGAAATACAGACCAAAGGCTGTATGCTCAGGGCATGCCTGCAACTTCCTTCTAGCAGACCATGGAAATAGAGAGGGAAGCAGATATGGCAAGATGTCAATAATTGGTGCATATGACTGAAAGATATACAATTCTTTGTAGTATTTTAAATTCCTGCTAGTTTTGAGTCTTTTTTTTTTCTAAATAAAATGTTCTAAGTATTTTTGATAAATAAAGAGTGGTATCGTGCTATGACTAGCCCAGGCTTGGTGGCTAGCAACAGCCCAGCCGGCTTGGACTCTAGAACCCTAGGGAACAGTGCATTCACACATCCATCTTATAGGGAGAGCGTACCTCCTCTGTGTTGGGGACATTGGCAATCTTTTTGGAGTGTGCGACGTGGCCCACGACACCCATGTCCAGAGGGAAGACAATCTCGGAGTCGGGCATCACCAAGCAGTCCTCTAGGACGGCATCCTTGTGGACATTGAAGAGCCTGGTGGCCAGCTCGGCGATGCCGTTGCGGGTCCTGTACATGAACAGGCTCATGCGGTCAGCCCGCAGGAGGAAGCAGAGCTTCTTCATGACATTGAATGTGCATTTCTCAGCCTGTAAGTTCTCCTGAACGTCCCGCAGGAGGTCAAAGATGATCTCACTCTCTTCCACGCTGTTCACATCGTGGTAGTTGCTGAAGTCCACGGCTGCCTCCTTGGCCCCAAGGAGATCTGAGATGACCTTTCCCCGGTAGTGAAAGTTATAGTATTGTTTGGCAAAGCCAATATTTGAATCCAGGAACTTTTCTACTTCCTCTGCTGTCACCTCACCCATGGCGAAGACTCCCTTTAGCTGCTCCCAAGGAGGGGTTCAGGCTCTCAGCCTTTCCTGGGCAGTTTCCAAGTAAATTGAGTTCAATAGGCCCCACCTCAATCTGAAGTTCTCTGGGTCTTGTCTGCAAATCACAGGGAGAAGGCCACACAAGAGCAGGGGCCAGCTGAGGGATTAAGTTATTAATACATCTTGAGAAGATCATGAGGATCAGTGTGTTCCAGATACCGCTGGGGCCTGGAAGAGAGAACGGGTGTGGCTGCTTTTCACCCTGGTCTGATAAGGGCCAAGAGGAGACATCCACACTGAACCTCAGTCATGCACAGGATGGGTTAGGAAGCAGCCTAACAGCTTCCTGTACATGTATCCTCTCTGCCCTCACTGGCTTTCCTTGAACCCATGACATCAATTCCTGACAATGACTGTTTACATTTGTTCCAACTTCTTGGACAATAGGAAGAGTTAACAAGTCTAACTACAGTCCTCCACGCAGGAAGGACTAGAGTTTGGACACAGCCACCTGCAAGTGCCCCCTCATTCCCACCCCCCAACTGGAACCTTCCAGCCTTTGGCTGTGATAAAATATCCTGACAAAGAGCAACTTAGGGGAGAACGGGGTGTGCTTATGTTCACAGTTTCAGGTTATAGTCCATCATTTATGGGGGATGAGGGTAGGGGTGGGAGTGGCCTGGCAGCAGGAGCTTCAGACTGCTGGTCCCATTACATCCACAATCAAGAGCAGAGACAGAGAGAGAGAGAGAGAGAGAGAGAGAGAGAGAGAGAGAGAGAGAGAGAGGAAATGAATGCATGCATTGCCACTCGCTTGCTTGTCCTTGGGCTTGATTATCTATCCTTCTACAGTTCAGAACCCCTGCTCAGGGAATAGTATTGCCCTCAGTATGTAGTCTTCTACACCGTTCAACACTCCCAAAAGACATGCCCATATGGTCAATCCAGTGTAGAGGGACGATCCTTCACTGAGAGAATGTTCCCAGGTGGTTCTAGGTTGTGTTGATTTGACAATTAAAGTTAGCCACCCCGCACACATTACCTCTCTCCCTGAGCCTCTCAACTGTGGGCCATGGGTGTTGTCAGGCTGCTTGTCTCACTGTACAGAGGTATATATCATAGTCTAAGGTATATATCATAGTCTAAGGTATATATCATAGTCTAAGTTCTTCTTGGGCATGGATTTTAATGATGTTCTAAGTTTAGTATTCTAAGGGCCCTTATAAAAACCAACACGTACCTTCCATAGTTTCTTTTATTACAAAAATTTAATACATGCTCTGTAAAAAATGATGGAAAAGAACAATTAAAACCACACGTAGTCCTACTGCTCAGAGGTAGCCTCTGCTTAACAGTGTAGTTGCTGAGCAGTGCCGTCCTTTCCAGAGAGGCTCAACTTTAAAAGTCTATTTCCTTTCAACTTGCTCTTTCTCCTGGTGCTTTAATGTGTCTTTTCTGACTCTCTACCCCTGTGCTTTCTTGAGTTGTTAATCAGAAATGCACACCACTGTCCAGAGGCTATCAACTTCAGAGGCTCTAGAAACACCAGAATTCTCATCAGTGTGCCTCTCCTGCACAAAAAGGGGTAGGAAAGAGCACCCCTTCTCTGTCCAAACCTTATTTTGGCTTCCAGGACAGCCCTATGCTGTGTCTATAAACACTGTGGAATGCATGATTATAAACAGTTGCTGGCCCTTTGAACTTTGTAAAGGGACTTCATTGTAAAGTGGATTACTTCCTTCGTCGTCGTAGAGTGTAATAAACTCTCGGGGGTATTGCGCTTATTTAGTACTGTGTACAAAGGTGTCCCTCTCCACCCAATGGTAAACATTGCCACTTCTGCACAGGTGAGCTTCGCAAAGCTCAGCTCAGCGCATTTGTGGTTTTCATCTGTATCATCACGTGTGGGGGTAGGTCAATCATTGTTGTTCTTCAGCTTTTCAGTAATGGCATGAGCAAGTCAGAAATATTCACCTATTGTTTTTAAAGCCAGAGCGAGCAGGGCCATACGGGGCTGGCCAGAGCGAGTGGGGCTGGCCGGAGCCGCAGGAGCGAGCAGTGGTTGACTGGAACAAGGAAAAAAAAAAAAAAGAAAAGAAAATACAGGATGACAAAAAAGAGAAGATCAAAATTAAAATTCATTGCACACTTAAAGGTTTTTAGAGTACTTCCATATGCCAGACCATAACACACTTTTTCTTTCTTTACTGACTATCATGAATGTCTTTCAAAGGTATGTCACATTCACCGTAATGACTGCAGAACTGCCCTCTGTGCAGTGTCACTGTCCTCTATTGCAAGGGTTCCTAACCTTGGCCCCATTGACCTTTGGAGTCCAGTAATTCTTCATTGAAGGGGATTGTCCTATATACCAAAGATCCTTTCCTCAGTCTCCACCCACTAAATGCTAAGAGGAGTCTCCTGATTTTGTGACAATTAAAAATATTGTTGACATTTCCCTAATGCCCCCTGAGAGGTAAATGAGTCTCCATAGTTAGATGTTTTTTACTTCTTTCAAAAATATTTATTTTTTTATTTTTTTAAAATGTGTAAGTCTGCATGAATGTTTATGCATGTGTGTGCTAGTATCCACAGAGGCCAGAAAAGAGTGTTGGATTCCATGAAGCTGGAGTTACAGGCAGTTGGGAATACCTGGTATGGATGCTGAGAATCTAAAGTTCTAGTAGGAGAATGCCAGCTTGCTCAGGAAGGTTCCAGAGAGCAGGGCAATCTACTAAGATGAAGATATAAGTTTCTGTAGGAAACTGGAGGACACTGGATGCAGTGTGCATGACCGTGACTCTGGAACTCAATGGGGTTAAAGAAGGAAAATTACTATTGGAAGCCAGCCTGGGCCACATAGGAAACTTTGAGGCCAGCACAAGCTATACAGTAAGGCTCTGTCTCAAAAACAGAAGACAAAACAAGACAGAAGGTTGCTAGCCATGGTGTTGCATGGCTGCTATCCTAGGACGTAGGAGGCTGAGACAGGGGAATGAGAAGTAGAGACAAGTTTATACCATTTAATAAGACCATGACATGCCTGACATACTATGTCAGTTATTTAAAATTTCCAAACCTCACTGTGCCTACTTATAAAATTAGACTAAGTTTACATGACTAGTCTAGAGATTAAATGAGATAATATAATACCATACAATAAATGAGAGAATGCAATATATAAGATGAAGCCATGATGTGAACATTAAGGTAAACCATTCAAAACTGACAGAAATTTTGTTTCTTTACACAAATGGCAATGTGTTCAATGTGATAGAAATTAGTCACCTATTTCTAGTTATTTTGACCATAAAATAATTGTTTCACCATATAGGTAGTAAGCTTCATGCCAATGGTACCAAGTTCTATTTTAGTCACTGTT
Organism: Mus minutoides; assembly: GCA_902729485.2. Lineage (NCBI taxonomy): Eukaryota > Metazoa > Chordata > Mammalia > Rodentia > Muridae > Mus > Mus minutoides. Next base: position 7,562 of record LR753563.1, read on the forward strand.
CTATTGTTGTGAAGAGACACCATGACCAAAGCAACTCTTCTAAAAGAAAGCATTTAGGTTACAATTCCAGGGGTTTAGTCTATCATGGCAGGGAGCATGGTGGCATGCAGGTGGGCACTGGAGCAGAAGCTTGAGAGCTGTATCCTGATCAGTAGAGAGTCTGAGACTGGCATGGGCTTTTGAAACTTCAAAGCTTCCTCTAACACCTACTCCAAGAAGGCCACACCTTCTAATCCTTCTAATCCTTTCAAATAATGCCACTCCCTGATGACTAAGCATTCAAATATATGATGAGCCTATGGGATACATTCAAACATGGCAAGGATCAGCGTTTATACAGGAAGCAGACTCTGGGCCTAGGACAGCAGTAAAGAGGCTGTTACAAGAAGGACAATGTGTGAGCCATGCTGTGTGATGGGAAGAGGGCGGCATGAGGTACAGTGGTAACCTTGGCTAATCCCCACGTCACTGGGATTCTCTAGGCATCAGCCAGTGTCCCTGCACAGGACATTTCACTGGTGGTAGGTGCTGCTTTAGCTTGCATTTCCTGATGAAAGACCTTTCTCCCCTGGACTTGCCAAACCCCACCTCCTCCAGTAAGCCACAGAGGCTTTCTTCCCTGACAGCATAGCTGCCTTTAGAGCAACTGAACAACCTTTCAGGGCCTCCGCCCTCACTTTACACACACCGGCTCACCCTCAAATGTCACTTACTCTTATCCTTGACCTAGAGTTGATGTTGATTCCTGTCTGGCCACATGTTACCTAATTTTATTCCAGCTAGATGAGTTTCCTGCTGAGTTTGGAAAATTCTCTGTGTTTTACCTTGAGGGTCTAGCCTGGAGACATTGCTTGCCAAGGCTATATATATATATTTTTTAAATTAGGAACTTTGAGAATATCATAGTTTTCTAGGACAGCAACAAAATCCTTGAGACTGGGACTTCCAAAGAACAGAAGTTTGTTGAGGTCACATTAAAACATCAAGAATACAGTGCTTTGGTAAAGGCTTTCTTCGCTCTTGGCTACCATGAGACTGGGAGTGGAAGGGATGAACGCAAGAAGCCAGAAGTTTTCAAGAGCTTGGCTTACTTGTTTTAAGGGATCTGTTGCCTCAGAGTACCTCAGAAATGACATTAATCCCTTTTTACAAGGAACGATCAGGTATCTTTGCCCCACCACCACCCCTTCAAGGTCCTACCACCTCAGCCCCACCACACTGAGGACCAAGGTTCCGGCACATGAAACACATTCATAGCAACTCCCAAGAGGTGCAACCAAAACAGATCATAAGCACGCCTTTGACAACAGCACAGAAAGACAGCAGGTGAGAACACACATTTAGTCAGTATCCAAGCCAGAGAGAGCTGAGTTGAACCCTGTTCCTTCTGTGAACAATTTTTTTACTATAGAGGAAGTTACTTAAACTACTGTGTCAATTTCGTTATTAGCAAATGATAGATAACGGTGACATTTATTAACAGAACTGCTGCAAGGCTGGCATATTGAACAATGGACAGCAGGGTCTCAGTAAACACAGCTATCAAAAATGATCGCGGAAGCCAAGCGTGAGGTAGTGTTCATTTGCTTGTTGTTGCTGTGATAAAACAGCCCTGGCCAAAAGCAACTTAGGGGAAAGGGGCGGCGGGGGTTGAGGGTGCTTATCTGGCTTCCACTTCCAGGTCACAGTCCCTCTTTGAGGGAACTTGAGGAGGGACTGCAGCAGAAGCCACAGAGGAATGCTGCTGCTCACAGGCTCCTCCTGCTTAGCTCCTTTATGCATCACAGCCCCACCTGCCTAGAGATGCTGAGCAGAGTGAGCGGAGCTCTCCCACATCAATTATCAATCTTGGCTCACAGAACAGCCACAGGCCAGTTTGGCTACAGCAATTCTTCACTCTAGGTTGTATGAAGTTGAAAATAAAGAGTATTGAGGACAGACAGTGACAGATAGGCCCATCTCTCTAATATTTTCTTATTTTCTTTTGAGATAAAGTCTTATAACATATAGCCCAGGCTATCCCTTGTCTATCTCCCAAATGCCATCTCGCCTGGCTCTCTTCCCTCCTCCCCTGTGCTCCTCCCCTTTTGACTTCTTTGGAGACAGCAGTTGACCTGCAGGTTCACCTGCCTCGGCCTCCCAAATCCTAGAGCTGTGCACTAGCATGCCTGGCTCCTTTTATTGAAATAAACTTTTATTATTTTCTCTCTTCATAGTGCATGAATCACACATAGGTACATTTTCATGATATAGGAAATTTGGAAAATGCAGGCAAATAAGAAGAATACAGCAGTTGTTGCCCAGAGACTTATCTCCCTTCCCCTTCTCTTCCCTCTTTTTTTTTTTCCTCCACAGCCTTTCCTTTCTTTCTAAAAGTGACTTGTCCACCTCAGGCTATCTTGGAACTCACTACATAGCTGAGGATTCTATGGCTTTAATCCTCCTGCCTCTGGTGCTGGGATTACAGGCATGAGTCACTATGTGGTGCTGGGGATTGAACCCAGGGCTTCGTGCACATCAGGCAAGCCCTCTACCAACTGAGTTACATCCTCAGCCCCCATCTCTCTTTCCTAATTATGCAATTTTTAAAATGAAACTGTGCTGTACAATACTTTGTTTTTTGTTTTTGTTGGGGTTTTTTGTTGTTGTTGTTTTGCTTTTGTTTTGTTTTGTTTTGTTGAGGCAGAGTTTCTCTGTGTAGTCCCAGCTGTGGTAGAACTGGCTCTGTAGACCAGGCTGGCTTCCAATTCAGATATTTTCCTGCCTCTGTCTCCCAAGTAGTGGGATTAAAGGCATTGGCCACCACCGTCTGGCTTACTTTCTAATTTCCTTAATCAAACTCTTGACCAGAAAGAGAACAAGTCCATTTCTAATGCTGTAAGATGTTGTCGTGGCTATCTGGCAGAGTTCAATCAAATCATTCAAAAGTCAATATTTTAATGCTAAGATCACATTTCATTTCAAGTGTCCGTCTCCTACAGTTCTTAGCCTGTGTTCTTGAAAGCAACCTGGACACTGTAGCTTATGACTGCTTACTTTCTGTATCTAAATATTTATAACAAGTGATGTGAACTCCTTCACAGTGGGTATGAGAATCACATTTCTATTTTTTCTCCAAATCAGATTTTAGATATTCCAAGTGCCCACCCCACAGTGCTGGCAGGACATTTGATCCCAATCCTGATAACTGATGGTCTACCTTATGATCATGTGACGCTTTGCTTGGCCAGCCCCATAAGAACCTTCTGGCTGTTACTCCACTTTGATGGCATGGTCCCCTGAAATGCGCTGAGTCTTCTCTCATCTAGGGCTCAGAAGCCTTGCAGCGCTTGGCCTTCCTAGTATAGGTACCCCAATCTCTGGAGTACCAACAGCACAGGAGCATAAGAGACACAGCTACCTCTCCAGTGAAGGAAAATCCCAAAGCCATTTCATTCAAAAATCCTATTTTTCTTAACCTTAAAGAATGTTCTTTAAATTTTTTTTAAATCTTATTTTTTCTTAGCTAGTTGGCTTTTCCACTCAAAGGAAATTTTCTTCCAAAACTAATCATAGAAATGGTTGCTTTATTAACCCTGAGAAAGTTGCTCCCCCTCCCCATTATCTAATAGCCCCAAGTGGTCCTGAAAGGCCACACCCCTTCTAGGGATTGAAGGTGAGGGGTGGTGGGAAACTATGTGTAGTTATATAAAGAACACTAGCAGAGCAGGGACAGAGTCCTTGACTCAGGTGGCCAACACTAAAAAGAAAAGAAAAGAGAAAAAAAAAAATCCCGAATCCCTTCTGAACATCAGTTAAATCTTTACATTGTCTTTAAAAAGTTGCAACATTGTATAATGTATAATCTCAACTGAGCACTGATGAGGTAAATTGAACAGGGAAGGCAACAGAGGAAGCTGCTGTTGAAGTTGTCTCTAGAAAAGGACAAAATGAATTAGTAAAAGAGGCTGCGAGAAAGACTTACTTTTCACTAATGAACATGCAGGGCTTTTACACATCCTAAGAACATGCTAACCTCTAAACTACATCCTCAGATTCCTGTTCATTTTTAGTCTAACTTGATTCTGTGTCACCTATTTTTAAAAGCAATGAGACTCTTTTTTTTTTTTTCTTTTCAAAAAGTAAGACAGCTATATAGACCATTAGGAACAGATCATTAAATAGCGGGTCATCCCAACATCAGAGGGCTTTAGAAACCAGTAGCCTGTTCCACTGGGCAGTCAGGAAGTGCTGAGGGGGGAATCCTGATATGGTCCTTAAATGAAAAGGTTTTTTGCCTGCTCATAACGCCCAAGGCTAACATACATCGTGTTTTGTTTTGTTTTGTTTTGTTTTGTTTTGTTTTGTTTTTCTTTTCTTTTCTTTTTAGTGCTGGGCACCTGAGTTACTCTTTGGTAGAGATGTTTAGGGAAGAATACATTATAACTGATACTTGTTGCTCTCAGGCTGCCCCGCCCAACTTCCAGGAACTGAAGGGCAAATGTTCAGGCTTAGACAGCAGGTGAAAGAGATCTAGGTGCTAAGTGGCCAGGCTGCTGACCCGTGGTTAAAGCAGATTATTAGGGAGCTCAGGCAGCTCAGCGGCAGCCTGGAAACTGGTTATCTTCTCCCGGGGCACCAGTAAAGGGAAGATTGGCATGCAGACCAAAGTCCAGGTCCCTGGAATGCTTCCCTAGGGAAGAAGCAGCAGCTGGGAACATGAAACGGCAGGAAAAGCCACAATGGCTGACCTACCACTTATTTGCCTCAGTCCCTGCACTGGACACAGTTGAGAGTCCTTAGGTTTGGGCATCTGATAGCTTCTTTCAAATTTTGTATCTGTCCCACCACTACCTATTGGTGGCATTGCCCTGACAAACTATACTGATAAATATTGTGACTCTCAATTTCTTCATCTGTATCAAAGATTGACACTGACTGACAGAAAGAAGAGAGACCATTGCTTTTACTAAATTTGGCCAGTCTTTACTGGTTTCTGTTAAGTTCAGGGATGAGAGGAGATTTTTATTCTCTAGGGTTGTGGTTTAAGAAAGTGGGCTTCGCACTCAGCTGTGACTGGATTATACTCAGTCACTCATTGCCTACAGGACTGCAGCAATCCGACTACTGTCTGAGTCATAGCACTTCACTATACAAAGGGAGTCACAGCCAGCTGTGGTGGTTCACACCTGTAAGCACTTGGAAGCAAGATTACTATGAGTTTAAGAACAACTAAACCGCAGAGTGTCAAAAACAACAACAACAGCAAAACACATCCAACCAAACAACAAAAACAAAAGACAAGGCCTTTTCAGATGGTTGTGTCAGTAAATGTGCTTGTGGGCAAGCCTGATAACCTGAGTTTGGTTCCAGGATACACATAGAAGAAGAGAGGAGAGAACCAATTAGACCTCCACACACATATCCACTACCTCACCCCTACAAATAAATGTAATAAAAACCTTTAAAGCATTAGGTATATTAACAGAAGAAAATCATATTCCAGCACTTCCTCAAGCTCTGAGGACTGAATAAAATGTGTTGAGCTGTGTGAGTTCACACCTTTAACCCCAGCACTTGGGATGTAGTGACACAGATCTCTCTCCTCCAAGTAGAAGAAATGAACATTTGGGGTAGGACTAGCACAGAGACCCTTTGATTTTTCTCCCTTTTTAAAAAAAAGATTTATTTATTTATTTTTATGTATATGAGTGCACTGTAGCTGTACAGATGGTTGTGAGCCACCATGTGGTTGCTGGGATTTGAACTCAGGACCTTCCGAAGAGCAGTCAGTTCTTCCGCTGAGCCCTCTCTCCAGCCCTGATTTTTCTCCTTAACAGTCATGGAAAGGTCAACAGGGGTTGGAATGAAATTTCATATTTATCTTTACACTTCCATTTTCAACTTTAATAAGCCCCTCTGGTTTTTAGTTATTGGGTGGAGAATGAGTCCTGGGGGTGGGGGGCCTGTGGCCATTCGAAGCCTTCAGAGGCAAGCTGGGTTCGGGGATCTTCCGCGACCCGAGAGCTCCAGGCCAGCGCAAGCGCTCAGGAGATCGTGGGATCCACGGAAAACTCAGACATTGACGCATGGCTTGTAGTCCAGAACAGCCAATCAGGAAGAAGCGAGGGTCGAGGGGCGGGGCTTTCGCCGGCGGGCCCGGGTGATTGGCCAGCGGCCATGCCGCCATGCCACGTGACTGCCACGCCGCGGATCTTGCCGGGTTCCTTCCGCACCTTTACCCCGGTGACTGTGGCCGGCTGCCTCCTCCTCGGGGCCGGGCCATGGGCGGGGACGGTTGCCGGGGTATTAAAGGGAGGCTCGCCCGTGGCTGGACTGCCTGTACTCGTGCGGCGGCGATCCCGCAGCCCAGTCTTGCGGGAGGGCGCGCTGCGGGAGCCCGTTTACGGCGGCCCGGAGCATTAAGGTGAGGTCGAGAGGCGGGTGGGGAGCGCAGCGGTCAGCAGGGCGTCTGCAGCCGAGACAAAACCGGACAGGGGCTGATCTAGCCGACCTTCAGTGGCCCAGGGCTAGTCCGGCCTCCTCGGACCTGATGTGGCCGGGCTGGACCGAGGAGCCATCTCCATCTCCCACTCCTAGTTGGATGCAAAAGTGCAGAAATCCTTTTTACACGTACTAGAGTTTGGATTCTTTCAGTAGTTAGGTGGACGGACACGCTGAGAAGCTACCTAAAATGCAAGTCCCTGACAGAGCTAGTAAGTGAACCCTACCTCTCCCCAGTGCTGCGTCCTTTTCTCTCACAATTCTCACAAACTGGGGTTCACAAGGATGTAAGCGTTCAGACACCAAGTTCCCTTTTTGGCACTATACAAATGCTACGGCTCCTCTTTGCTCTAGGGCTCTCTTTGGCTGTAGGGGTGCTGCGAATTGAACCAAAGTCCAAGTATTCTTTTGAGCTATACTCCTAGCCCTAACTCCACGATTTTTTTTTAATGAGACATCTAGAACTAGTGTGATATAGTGTTGGATATAGAAGAAATTTTTGTTTATGGAATTTAAATCAGTAAAAAGTGTAGGATCGTTTAGGAATGTTAAGGATTGCAAGAGACAGAGCCTAATATCTATTATGTACTGCATAAACTCGTCTCTCCTGTACTATACTATTCTGAGATCTTCATTTATGTGAGGTATTTGGTAGTCTCTCCATTTTACAGGTCAGAAATTGATGCCGAGTGGTTTTCACCCAGTACCATCAAGCTGTTAAATTGTAGTAGCTGGGATCTGAGTGGCTATTGATCTTGCCTATTGATTTGCCAGATGTGGTCGAGGCTCACCAGCTCAGCATCACCCGGAATACAGAGCCTTCTGTTTCCTGTGACTTGCAGGGGCAGGCCCAAGAATCTGCATTTTTATCTGAAATCTATGCTGAAAAATCATTGTATAGTACTGGAATGTGCTGCCTCCTAGAGGAGAAGCTAGAGATGAACATATCTGGGGCTTTGGAGATCTCCAAATTGCATTTTAGGGTAAGTTTTTAAAAGTAGACATTATATAAGCCTTGAGTGAGCAAAACCCCAAGTAGATGCTTAACAAACTATAGTGTTTTGGTGCAGGCTTGGTTTTCTGTCTTATGGAAAGAGGTGCCCGCACTTGGTGAGTTAGATTGAGAATACAGGCAATGCCCTTTTCCCCTGCAAAGCTCTTAAACCATCATTCGTCCACTTTACAAACACTTGTGGAGCACTTACTAAGTGTTATGCAGGCAACCTGCAGTTACAGCTTAAACAGAATGAGTGGAGGAGCTGGACGGTGGCGCAGTGCTTGAGAGAATTTACTGCTCCTGCAGAGGATTTGAGTTAGGTTCCCAGACCCACAGGGTATGCCTAACAGCCAGCCACCTGTAACAGATGAGGTTCTCATACCTTCTTCTGGACTCCAAGGGCACCTGTGCACACACACTCACATATACACTTAATTCAAATGAATCTTTGTTTTTAAAGATTTATTTTATTTATATAGTACACTGTTGCTGTCTTCAGACACACCAGAAGAGGGCGTCAGATCCCATTACAGATGGTTGTGAGCCACCATGTGGTTGCTGGGACTTGAACTCAAGTCACACTGCTCTTAACCGCTGAGCCATCTCTCTAGCCCAATAAAAAAGTTTTTTTTTTAATTAAAAAGGCATGTATACTATAGCATGCATATATACACACATGACTATAAATTTATTTTAATTCTTAATTAAAATATATCATTTCCTCCTTTTGATTTTTTTCCCTTCAAATCCTCCCATGCCCCCTCACTTTTTTTGTTGTTTGTTTTGTTTTGTTTTGTTTTTTAGACAGGGTTTCTCTGTGTAATCCTGGCTGTCCTAGAACTCACTCTGTAGACCTGGCTGGCTTCGAACTCAGAAATCCGCCTGCCTCTGCCTCCTGAGTGCTGGGATTAAAGGTGTGCGCCACCATGCCTGGCTATCCCCTCCCTTATTCTCAAACGCTTGCCTTCTTTTTCTTTGTTACTGTTACATCTATCTACAGATGCATAAACATACAGACTCAGTGTGCTGATATAGATGTAGTGTGTGGAGTCTGTTTAGTGTTGCCTGTCTCTGTGTGATTTCAGGGCTGACCATTTAGTATTGGATAGTACATTTGGAGGCTCATCCCTGGGGAAGACTAACTCACCCACGTTCAGCATTCCTCAGTTGCCTGTGGTTCTTTGTCTAGGAGAGGAACTCAAGTGAGAGTTCCTCCTTCCGCGTCTATTGGTGTCATCTTTGTTCAGGTCTCCTTTAGGCAGCCACCCTGTTGAGGTGTCATTTCTGTAATGCCGCCTCACAGCTGAGTCCCCAGTCCTCTGGCGGCCCTCTTTCTGCTCCGCCCCCTCCACGATATCCCCTGAACCTTAGGTGCAGGGGTTGTGTTGCAGATGTGTCCACTGGGGCTCCACACCCCACAGTCAGTTGTTCTCTGCCTTTTGACCTATTGTGGTTTTCTGTAATTGCATCCATCTGCTGCAAAGAGAAGTGTCTTTGGTAAGGGGTGAAAGCTACACTTCTCCGTGGGCATAAGATGGTATCTAGAATGCAGTTAGGAGTCATGCTGGACTGGTAAACTGTCAACAGTAAGTCCTTCTCTGAGATTGATGACTTCACTAGCTCTAAGTAGTTGGCTAGGTTTACAGTATTGGGCATAGGTTGCTCCTTTCAGCAGGCCTTAAGTCCAATTAGACATCTGTTGGCTCTCACAAAGATGTGAGTGCTACTACTGCACCCCTAGGGATGTCTGGCTGTGCCCATCATTGTGGTTCACAGGTATCCCAGCTGGGTGCGACTGTTGGTTTTTTTTCCCTTCTTTGGAAGCTTGCATGGTTCCATGGACGCTGGTCCTCAGGGAGGCTGCTGTCAGGTCTGATCAAGCTAGGATCCTCTGGGCCCTGTGTCTGAAGTGCACACCAATAGAAACTTACCTCCAAGGGCAACAGCAGGAGCCGAGATTGCTTTGGGTGACTCTTGAACTCCCTAACTTAGGGTTTCATTTCTGTGAAAAGACACGGTGACCAGGAAAGCTGGAACACTTACAAAGGAAAGCATTTCATTTACAGCTGGCTTACAGTTTCAGAGGTTTCCCCCATGTCATCATGGGAAAACATGGCGGCATGCCGGCATACATGGTCCTGGAGAGCTGAGATCTTGATTCTCAGGCAGCAGAAGGAGACTGTGATCATAGGTGCCCCCACAGTGACACATGTCCCCCAACGAGGCCACACTTCCTAGTAGTACCACTCCCTATGGGCCAAGCATTCAGACACATGAGTCTGTCGGGCCATACCTACTCAAACCACTACACTGACTAACAAGTTAAAACCTATATCCTGCTAGTCCCCTCTCTAGGGCTCCACCCCCTCCTCCTAGAGTCCTTTTTGACATTGCCAGTTTCTGTGGTTACTCCAGGTTCTACTCACACATGAAGATCTGGGGCCAGACACCACAGGTGAAAGAGAATATGTGGTGTTCTGGGTCTGTCTGGGTTACTTCCCTCAATGTAATATTTTCTCATTCCATCCATTTACCTGAAATTATCACAATTTCATTTTCTTTACAGCTGAATAGTATTCCACTGAGTATATGTATCATAGTTTTATTGTCCATTAATGTGTTGAAAGAAATTGAGATTTACATTCCCTAACTATTGTGAACAGAGCAGCAATGAACATAACTAGAAAGTAAGTCCTCCCTGAGGTATAGCTTTCATAATACCATAAGGTGTCATGCAACGTGCCAGAGGGAAGCAGCCAGTAGTCTTGCCCAGGCTAGACCCAACTCAGGTCCTCTAGGTACGCAGCTGTGTACTAGGGTGTTGAATCCTTCATGCATGTGCAAGGAGTAGTGTAGCTGGGCCACAGTGTAGATTTATTCCTAGCTTTTAAAGACTCCCCCACACGGCTTCTCAGAGGGATCAGTTTGCAGCCCCACCAATGGACTCCTTCCCCCAAACCCTTTCCAGCATTTGTTGTTGGAAAGTTATTTGTTAGTGGTAGCCATTTGGACTGGGGTAACATTAAATCTCACAAGTTGTTTTGGTTTGCATTTTCCTCATTGCTGAGGGTGATGAACATGATTTAGATAGTTCTTAAACATTTCTATTTCTTTTTCTTCTTTTCTTTTCTTTTTTTGAGAATTATGTTCAGATTCCCAAGCCCATTTTTTTAATGGGTTGTTTAGGCTGTGTTTTGTTTTGTTTTTGACTCTGTTTTTTGTTTTGTTTTGTTTTTAGTTATTTATATATTCTGAGTCTTACCTTTGTGGTTTGAATATGCTTGGCCCAGGGAGTAGCACCATTAGGAGGAGTAGCCTTGTTGGAGGAAGTGTATCGCTTTGAGGGTGGGCTTTGAGACCCTTCTGGCAGCCTGGAAGTCAGCCTGCTCCTGGCTTCCTTTGGATGAAGATGTAGAACTCTCAGCTCCTCCAGTGTCATGCCTGCCTAGTCACTGCTGTACTTCCTGCTATGATGATAATAGACTGAACTTTAGAACCTGTAAGCCAATTAAACGTTGTCCTTTATAAGAGTTGCTGTGGTCATGGTGTCTGTTCGCAGCAATGGAAACTCTAAGACAACCCTGTCAGATATGTAGCTGGAAATTCCCTCCCATTCCATGGGCTTCCTGTTCATCCTGTTGTTTCCTTAGCTGTGCAGAGCGCCCTTTAACATTATGAGGACCCATTTGACAATTACTGGCCTTAGACCTTGGGCAAATGTAGTCCTATTCAAAAAGTCCTTTGCTTCACTTATGTCTGTAAGATACTGCCTGTGCTTTCTTCTGCAAGTTTCAGTATTACGGGCTTCATATTGACGCCTTCAGTCCATTTGGACTTAGGTTTTGTGCAAAGTGATAGATATGGGTCTGATTTTACTCTTCTGCATGCAGACACTCAGTTTTCCATTTCTATTCCCACACCATTTTGAAAGATGCTGCCTTGAAGGTGTGTCTTCTGTAGGGCACATGCTTAGTATGTGTGAGGACCTGGGTTCAAGCCCCAACACTCCACCTGCTCACCTCCCAGAGAAACAGATGGAGATGTCAGGAAAAGGCATGGTGTCCGAAGGCTCAGCCCAGCACTGGCTGCTTAATATTGCTCATGACTGCTGATTGGAACATGGGGACACAGGAGAATAGAGGCCGTTTGGGGTGTGCTCTTAGAGGGAGACTATACCAGTGTTTCTGTTTAGTAGTAGAGAGAACCTTAATGGGATTCTGAGACATACACAAATATCTGTGTTTTCCAATAGTCTTATGTGACCCCCAAAGGGGTCAAGACCCCCAGGTTGAGAAGCAGTGGACTAGATGCCTACTGAGACTTGATGAAAGGACTAGACTGCTGAAATAATGGTGGTAAATCACTAGGTAGGCTGTTCTTACCCTTGGATGTTCCTGGACAAGTAGGAAAGGAGACATTGATTAGTGTGGCAATAAACAACAGATAAGTGTCACATGTCATGTTTAGGATGAAGATATAGAACATACCCCCAATAGCCAGGTAAGATATATATGTATGTATGTTTGTTTGTTTGTTTCATGTAGCCCTGGCCTCAGACCTACTGTATAGGTTGAGGATAACCTCAAACTGTTGATCCCTCTTCTTCTACCTCCCAAGTGCTGAGATTATAGGTATGTGTTATACTAGTTATATACAATGTATTTATTCATTGCTGCTGAAAGACTAAGAAGTAAGACTCTTTCCAGGACAATCCCTGTAAAGGGGCACTGTAGTCAGGTCTGCCCAGTTTAACCTGACAGTTGTGACACAAATGGCTCAAAATGGATTATACAGCTTATATACTGGAGTTGTGGCTGTCTCAGAAAATGTTCCATTGACATTGGTTATGAGAGGCCCTAGGGATCTGAAACCTTTCTGTTGAGAGTTTGCTAATCCAGACTTTACAGCACATATCTCAGAGTGAATGAAGAAATTCAGAATCGCTCTATTGACACTAGGCATCCTTCTCCGAGAATATTCTCCTCTCTGCAAGTCTTGCTGTGGCAGAGACTTTGGGTGTCATTTGCTGCAGGCTCAAGTGCACAAGGACCCGAGTGGCAGTTGGTGTACACGTTAGCATACTCACATAGCCGTGAGCAGTGGGCTTGCAGGACACAGGCTTGCTTCTGTGCCTGGTCTCTACCAAGTGTGCCTCACCAGAAAGAGCTGTAAAGAAGCACCGAGCATTTGTTGCCAAATTCCAGGGGTTCGAGTCACCATAAAATCAACCTCATGATTTTTGAGGTTAATAAGATGATCGTATTTGTTTTGTCTGGGTGACTGATTTGAGGTTTTTAGACCGGACTTGAAATCGTGACAGCAAACAAGCTTATACAGGAATGTAAGTATATCACCATGGAGACATGGAGGAGCTAGCGTGAGTGTTTCAGTTTTCTGTGTCCTGGTTCTTGGTGTTGTATTGAATCATCCAGGATCTGATTATCAGCATGTGGGCAGCGCTGCAGTGCCTGAGCTGCATGTCTGTGTGTGCGGGGACGAGCTCAGACGTCATGACTTTTATACTTTGAGGGGAAAAAGTGAAAACCTGTTTTATTTATATATATATATATATATATATATATATATATATGTGAATGAGAGGAAAACAAGTAACCATGTAAGTTTTTAAAAGCTGTGTCGTGAGACTAGGCATGCGCACTCCTGGTCTCCGCCACTGTGGATTGCCTTAGCTCTTCTCCCTACTCCTCCCCAATGGCTTCCTTTGTAAGTGCGTTAGGCTGTTGGGTCAGCATTGTAGTTCCTGGCTGAGCCACTTACTCAAAGGACTGCAGCTCTGTAGTGTCTTTTTTAAACAAGAAATGACAGCTATAAGAATTTAATTATCGGGTCTAAAAGAGATGGCCTAGCAGACAAGAGCACTGGCTGCTCTTCCAGAGGAGTAAATTCAATTCCCATCACTGACATAATGGCTCACAAGCTTCTGTAATTACAATTCCAGAGGTCCCAATGATCTCTCCTGGATTCCACAGCCACTGACTGCAAATAATGCACAGACATGCTTGAAGGCAAAGCACACATATACATGAAATAAAATGAAAAAATCAAGCTTAGCACAGTGGCACACTCCTTAAATCCCAGCACTGGGGAGGAAGCAAAGGCAAGTGGATCTCTCTGAGTTTCAAGTCAACCTGGTCTACATAATTAACAGACCAGCCAAGGCTACATAGTGACTAATATGGATTTTTACATTTTTTTTTTAATTTCCAAAATTGGTATATTTAAAGATGAATATTGTCCTAATATATCTTTTTAAAAAGGCCCTGGGGTGTGGGGTGAGCATGCAGGCTCTCTCACTCCTGCAACATGTGGACACACACTGATCTCAGGTAATAAATTCGGTGTCTCCATCTTTTAAAGGATTCTGTTTTGATTGTGCAGTCTAGGCATAAAGTTACTGCTTTAAAGACATCATCTTCGGGATTCCACCCATTCCAGGACATGTGCTGTAATTCCTGTCTTTGTTCCTCCATAAGTGATGTGTGGCTGTCTTCAGAAGTGCCCTCTGAGCAGCAGTGATCGGTGAGTGGCGGTGACAGTTGGGGGGTTGCTTTTCTGCCTGTCCTTCTGGGTATTCTCAAGATTCTTGGACCTCTACTGCCTCTTCTCTGTCTTCTTCTTTGGGGATTTTAACTCTGTGTTTAAATACTTCTGCTACATACCAAATTCTCAGCTGTTCTATTACAGTTAACATTTCTTTGTTGTTGTTGTTGAGTTGTTTCACATTTGGATAATTTCTATTGAGTCCATTGAGTCTTTCTTTGACTGATGAGCCTGTCAAAGGAATTCCCCATTTCTATTGTCTTTCTCAATTTTAGCACTTCTGTTTGTTTCATTCTTAGTTTAATTTTTCAGACATTTTTTTAAAATTTGCTTTTATTTATTTATTGTTTTTTTTTTTTAAGGCAGGGTTTCTCTGTGTAGCCCTGGCTATCCTGGAACTTACTTTGTTGACCAGGCTGGCCTCAAACTCAGAAATCCGCCTGCCTCTGCCTCCCGAGTGCTGGGATTAAAGGCGTGTTCCACCACCACCCAGCTCAAAAGTTTTTTTGTTTTTTTTTTTCTGTCAATTCAAACTTTCTGAGTTGTCCATCTATTTTGTCTCTATTTGGCCATAAACAATGTGTTTATTCTGATTGAACATTTCTGTAAACCTTTCTATAAATCTCAGTGATACACTTGGTGGTGATCACATTGGTGGACAGAAAGGCAGCCCTTTCCTGCAGGAGCTGCAGAGGCTCCTGCCTGTGTTCCCAGGCACAGAATGCCACAGGGCACAAAGGAAGAACTGAAGTCTTGACAGAGAGGTGGCCATGCTAGGCCAAGCTCAAATTGTGACATATTCACTGGACAATTTACTCTGCTCCTTTAGGGGCCTGGTTATTGTTGTTGTTGGGGTTTTTTTTCCTTGTTGTAAAACCATTTGTTGTCTTTTTGCTATTATTGTTATCGTTTTGTTTTGTTCTGTTCTAGTTCTTAGTGGTAGGTGGGTCCTTAGGTACTAGATGAGTAGTGTCAGGGCCAGAGATGGAGGACCTCTTGTTTATCTTCCAAGTGGATGTTCTGGGCAACATTATCTCTCTACTTGGCCTGTGAAGACCATTGGTAGCATATGGAAAGGACGAAGGCTGCCTCACCTCGTACTTTTGCCCTGGCTATGCTAGAATTTGCTCTGTAGACCAGACTGGCCTGGAACTCACAGGGATCCACCTGTCTCTGCCTCCTGAGTGCACCACTATCACCTGGCCCTCATACTTTTTTTTTTTTTTTAAGAAAAATTTTGAGGGAATCCAGGAGGACACACAGGAGGATCCTCAGTGGTTGTTGTCTTTCTTTCTTGAGAACTTAATTGAGAAGTTCTGTACCAACTAATGATTTATTTTGACTTGCTGTTTATAGTCTACTTCTGGCCTTTCTCCCTAACCTCTCTCAGGCCTGGGCCAATGAGCCTCACTTAAGGAGTGGATATGCAGGTTATCTGCCCCCAGATGGGCATAGTAGCCCATTCTTTTCATTCCAGTATGAAGGAGGTAGAGGCAGGTGGATATCTGTGAGTTTGAAGCTAGCTTGATCTGCACAAGTTCCAGATCAGCCAATGCTAAGAAAAAGCCTACCCCAAATGGAATTTTTTAACCTCACAAATGATAAGTATGACTGTTAATATATGTGAGCACTGAGAACTATTTTATAAATTAACATATTTTTTTCCCTCTGGGATAGGAAGTAAATCATCTGTCTCCTGAAATGTCTTCAGAAAATAAAGAGCAACGTGACCTCTCACCGAGGGACTTACCTGAAGAAGCCTATGGCTTCCCATCTGAGCTCCCCCTGGAGGTTCAAAGAAGATCAAGCACTGACTTGAGGCAGTTTGAGACCAGTAATCGCCGGAGAGCTTTTCATAGGATCCACATGGAACTTCATGAGAAGCCAGATACTAATATCAAACAGTTTGTCATCAGAAAGCTCCAGAAGAGTTGCCAGTGTAGCACAACCAAAGTCAGAAATGGGATTTTTGATTTCCTTCCTGTTTTGCGGTGGCTCCCAAAATATGACCTGAAGAAGAACATTTTAGGTGATGTGATGTCTGGCCTGATTGTGGGTATCCTGTTGGTGCCCCAGTCCATCGCTTACTCGCTGCTGGCTGGCCAGGAGCCTATCTATGGTCTCTATACATCATTTTTTGCCAGCATTATTTATTTCCTGTTTGGTACCTCCCGCCACATCTCTGTGGGCATTTTTGGAATACTGTGCCTTATGATTGGTGAGGTAGTTGACCGAGAACTACATAACGCTTGCCCTGACATTGATGCTACGTCATCTTCGATCGCAGTGTTTTCAAATGGGTGTGTGGTTGTAAACCATACATTAGACGGACTCTGTGACAAAAGCTGTTATGCAATTAAAATTGGCAGCACTGTGACCTTCATGGCTGGAGTTTATCAGGTAAGAAATGGTGAACGTTTAGGCTTGGCATAGTAGCCGAGAGGTGCTATGAGGTACTCAAGAGGTAGGGGCAGCGGCAAGGGAGGAGTTTGAGGCCAACCTGGTTTCATAGCAAGGTCTAGGACTACATAGTGAGGGCCTGAGACACCAGAGGAAGAAGAAAGAAGGAGGGAGACGTAACAATTGGTTATTTCTGGCAAAAGCAATCAATCTCTGGTATGTAGGCTGCTAGGTGTTGTAATAGGCTACCACTTACTGAGTGCTAAAGAGATGAATGGTAGATCCCAAAGCCAAACCATACATTCCACTGTAAAATCGGGCTCTTCCTAGACTGCCTCTCAAGCAACAGCAGCATATGAGTGCACTGTAACTGTACAGATGGTTGTGAGCCATCATGTGGTTGCTGGGAATAGAACTCGGGACCTTTGGAAGAGCAGTCAGTACTCTTACCTTCTGAGCCATCTCTCCAGCCCAGCAACAGTCTTTTAATATTTAAAAAAAAAAAAAAAAAAAAAAAGAGGACTAGAAAGGGTCCTTAGGCCAACTAGTACAATTCTTATGTTGGAAATACTAGATTTGCTTAAGATTATGTGTGCCTGATTATTGGCAAAATCACCATGAATAGTCAGACAAGAGGGCAGAAGGACAGGACAGGGAAGAGCAAAGAGGACCACCAGAGTCCAGAGTGGTCGGCATTATTTGCTAGCTCCTGCCTTCCCTAAGAGTAGCTGCTTTACTGAGAGACTTCTGCTAAATTTAATAGTTCTCTTGGATTGATGAAGGGGGAGAGGAAAATTTGAGGGCCATCATTTTACCAGCCAAGAGAAATGATTATAAATTAAAACCTCCTTGAGTATCCTATAGAACCCACTAATCTGTTCTTATGATTATGTCCCTGCCTTTAGCATCCAGAAATGAATATCAGCATTAATGAAACCTATTCTCTATTACAGGCATTTTGAACCAGGAGAGGAAGGGGAAGAATAGCTGGCTTCATTTGGTATTAGACGAGGTGGGAGAGACAGAAGGAAGGGGCAATGGGTTGTATTCCTAGAGTACACATTGACTTCTTAGCGTGTCTCACCAAGGAGAGGATGCGGTAACAGGCCTCTGAGGACATGGGCAGAGAAGGATGCAGGCCTCTGAGGACATGGGCAGAGAAGGATGTTGCATTATTGCTAACTCAGATGCACAACAGAGTGGGATCCAGTTTTGATGTGAATCTCGTTTTCCTACCAGTTAAATTTTATTTTCAGTTGTAACATGGTCCATGCTTGTAATCTTAGCATTTAGGAGGTGGAGGCTGTAGGATCAGGAGTTTTGGGTCATCTTTGGCAAAATTCAAGGCTACCCTGGGACCATGAGACTTTAACTCCAGAAATAAAAATTAAAAACCTTCAGTTTAATGGTAATAATTTTTAATTTGGAAAAAATGTTTTCTGAAGTATAATTTCTCTAATTTGAGTTTGTTTGCTTTTTGTTGACTGGTTGTTTTCTTTTGTTGGGTTTTTTTGTTTTTTGCTTTTTTTGAGTTTTGGGTTTTTTTTGGTTTGGTTTGGTTTGGTTTTTTTGTTTTTGTTTTTGTTTTTGTTTGAGATAAGGTGACTCCATGTAGCCCTGGCTATCCTGGAACTCATTCTGTAGATGAGGCTTACCTTGACCTCAGATCCACCAGTCTCCCCAGTGCTGGGATTAAAGGTGTGTGCCACCACTGCCTGGCTCCAATTTGAGGTTGTATACATTTGTTTGGAACCTTGAAAACAATTCTTTTTGGAAGCAATCTAGATGGTGTTTCAGTTTTAAATTATTGTATAAGGTAGAAATCCCAAGTCCTTGCTATAGTTGGGCTAATGAGTTTGATTAGAGGAAGCTTCCTTGTGTAATCTGTAATGTATGACACGGAACCTGTAATGTCTGATTGCATTTCTTTTGGCTCTGACACTCTGGTACTCTGATAGTTTTTGGCTGGCTAAGGAAGGCTGAGGTGGTACGAAGCCGAGGAGCTCGTCCCCATTCTGGCTAACGCTTGCATATGCTCCCTTCCAGATAGCGATGGGCTTCTTTCAAGTGGGCTTTGTCTCTGTCTACCTCTCGGACGCCTTGCTGAGCGGGTTTGTCACTGGTGCCTCCTTCACCATCCTCACGTCTCAGGCCAAGTACCTCCTTGGGCTGAGCCTTCCTCGGAGTCACGGTGTAGGCTCAGTCATTACTACCTGGATCCACATCTTCAGAAACATCCATCAGACCAAAATCTGTGATCTCATCACCAGCCTTTTATGTCTCCTGGTCCTCGTGCCAACCAAAGAACTCAATGAGCACTTCAAGGACAAGCTCAAGGCTCCAATTCCAATCGAGCTCATTGTTGTTGTGGCGGCCACATTGGCTTCTCATTTTGGAAAACTAAACGAAAATTACAACTCCAGTATTGCCGGACACATTCCCACTGGGTTTATGTCACCCAAAGCACCAGACTGGAGCCTCATTCCTAATGTGGCTAGAGATGCAATAGCTATTTCTATCATTGGTTTTGCTATCACTGTATCACTTTCTGAGATGTTTGCCAAGAAACATGGCTACACGGTCAAAGCAAACCAAGAAATGTATGCCATTGGCTTTTGCAATATCATACCTTCCTTCTTCCACTGCATAACTACTAGTGCAGCTCTTGCAAAGACATTGGTTAAAGAGTCAACAGGCTGCCAAACACAGCTGTCAGCTATAGTGACAGCCCTTGTTCTTTTGTTGGTCCTTCTGGTAATAGCTCCTTTATTCTATTCCCTTCAAAAATGTGTCCTTGGTGTGATCACTATTGTAAATCTCCGGGGTGCACTTCTGAAATTTAGAGACCTACCAAAGATGTGGAGGCTGAGCAGAATGGATACAGTTATCTGGTTTGTGACTATGCTGTCCTCTGCTCTGTTAAGCACTGAAATAGGCCTGCTGGTTGGGGTTTGTTTTTCAATGTTCTGTGTGATCCTCCGTACTCAGAAGCCAAAGACTTCACTGCTTGGTTTAGAAGAAGAATCGGAAACCTTTGAATCCATTTCCACTTACAAGAACCTTCGGAGTAAGTCTGGCATCAAGGTTTTCCGCTTCATAGCCCCTCTCTACTATATAAACAAAGAATGCTTTAAATCAGCTTTGTACAAGAAAACTCTTAACCCAGTCTTGGTAAAGGCAGCTTGGACAAAGGCAGCAAAGAGAAAACTCAAAGAGGAAACAGTGACCTTTCATGGGGACCCGGATGAAGTTTCAATGCAGCTTTCCCATGATCCCTTGGAGGTGCACACTATCGTGATCGACTGTAGTGCCATACAGTTTTTAGACACAGCAGGGATCCACACACTGAAAGAAGTTCGCCGGGATTATGAAGCCGTGGGGATCCAGGTTTTACTGGCTCAGTGCAATCCTTCTGTGAGGGATTCCTTGGCCACAGGAGAATATTGCAAAAAGGAAGAGGAACCCCTTCTCTTCTACAGTCTGTCTGAAGCAGTAGCTTTTGCAGAGGATTCTCAGAATCAGAAAGGGGTGTGTGTTGTCAATGGTCTGAGTCTCTCTGGTGACTGAGAAAGTTAATCTGTGTCTTCCTGGCGACTGGGAAAGTTAATAAAAGGAAGAATAGTGTCTTGCCTGTTTCAATGTGGAACGTTTTCTGCTGTGAAAGGAGAAAGCGGGGCACACTTGAAATAGTTCTCCTTTGAAGCTAGCCTTTCGATAGTCTCATGAGCTTTTGGTTGGGTAGAATCAAAAAGAAGTAAATGTTGTGGCTTCCGGCTTTCATGCAGATAGCATTCTTGGGGTACAGTATAAATGGAATGGAACTGTAAAGCAGCCCCCAACTTAAGTGCCTTAATTTAGGAACTATATGTCTGAACTCTGTCCTCCAGGATGCAGAGGGAGGTAATGCTGAGCTTTGCCTGACACACGCTGCAGCCTTTGCATGGCTCTAGAGAGGGGAAGAAAGGAGGCAGCGCTGCTGGTACAGAGGGTGGCAAAGCACGCGGGCCTACGGAGCCGAGTTCTGACCCTGCTGCGGTGTCTCTCTTTGGGTTTTGCTCCCCAAACTGCAGGAAGATCTCTTGATGATAGTTGGAAATGACCATCTTTCCTTTCTTTCATGCAAGAACTGTGCCACAGTCTCATAAGAGAATCTGACCCTCACAGATGGCCTGACACTATTGTATAGAACCCATATTGTAAACATCTGATGTGTTAGTCTTCCCTTTTTATTTAGAATAAGTAGGTAAGGAAAGAGTTCAGAACCAGAATAGCAGTGGGAGTCTTTGTCTTTCTTCATCTCTGTCTTTGAGAACTTGTCTACTGTTACACTCTGTCTCACCTTTGACTTATTCTTGTGTCCCCCCCCCCCCGAATCCTTGCTGAATTGGCATTTCTGAACACCAGTGGCAGTGTTGTCAGAGAAAGCAGAGTATTGGCTCAGCAGCTTCTTACAGCACTGTGAATGGGCTTGTGGTGCACATTGAAGGAGAGATAGCAAAAAAAAAAAAAAAAAAAGAATGACAATTCCCCTTAAGAAATGCCACCCTTCCACCACTGGGGCATCTTAGCAAGGACCTGCTGGGGTTGACAGTCTTGCTTTATAGAAGTGGCTATTTGTGGATGAGTACAGAAGTGATGAGGTGCTTCCAAAAGGACATCATCATTACTTTGCAGATGTGAAAGCAGTGTTAATGCTTATGGCCATGCACCCTGTTGGCATATGATAGATACTGATGTTAGTGGCCAACTTTAATGCAGGACTTGGAGCCTTCACAGAACCCTAGATGTACTGGGGTGTCATTCTCAGAGGCTGGCTGCAGGTTATAAATTGAGTAATTTCTTCAGAAAAGGACTTCAGCAGGTAAGAAAAATTCTCCTAGGTTCAGAATAGAGGACTCACATGAGATTAAAACATTTAGCCAAGTTACTAAAGTAACAGTTTCTGAAGTGTAAAATCATTTTTAGCCTGTTCTTACATGCAAAACAATTTAAAATATTTATGGGAAGCACTCTGTGTAATGAACCTACTGAGGTGGAATGCTTTCAGACATTTTACATACAGAACTCCAGTTGCTGCCCCTGTGGTTCTCCTAGTGACAGAACACTCCTGCTTGCCTGTGTGGGAATTAGCTTTCCATGATCCCAATAAAAGCTTCAGGGTAGAAAATGTGCATTTCTGGTGGTTATGTTGATAAAATCCACACTGCCATGGATTTTAACATCCCTCTGGACTCTGTCCTAGAGTTCCGCCAATGTCGACTGCTGCTGGCTTATTCTTTTGTCTCCATAGCTTTATGAATAATTGAAAAATCACAATATCCTAGCTATTTTTTGAAAATCCCTCTTGCCCTTTCCTCGGGCCATGTTGGAATTAAGATGGTTAGAGATGTTTAGTACTCAGGGACAGACTGGTAGGTACATGTTCAATGGGGCAGGAGAGGTGTTCAGGAGTTAAGAGCACTTGCTACTCTTGCAGAGGACCCAGGTTCAGTTTCCAGCACCCACATTAGGCAGCTCACAGCCACCAGCAACTTTAGCTCCAGGCAATCTAACCCTCTCCTGAACTCCATCACACACACACACACACATTTTCTAAAGCACTTGTTTAAGATAACTGTATAATCCACTCAACACCAGCGTAGAAAAAGAACTTCAGTTCAGTGTTTGGAAAGTCTCTGCCCTCTGCTTGACATGTGACGTCACAGTGTGGACCTAACTGGTTCTGGAGCTTTATGTGTGCATTAGCAAATTCTCGAGTTATGTTCTGATTTGTGTTTGTCCAACAAAAGCAAATGGCACCCTACTTTTCAATAGCCATTTTTAAAATGCGATTGCACAGGAGTCTGTTGCTGCCTTTCTCTTTGGGTTGATCTCTTCCTAAATCGAACATTAAAACTGATTTTGATTGCTGATATTTCAAGGAATCAAATTTAGAACCAAAGCCTAATTTACTACCAGCATCAAAAACAAGCCATTTTCATTTCCTTTTTGATGCTTTGAACATATTTATAAAAGTTATCTTGCTCACTCTGAACATTAGAGTGTAAAATATTTCCTGATTGTTTACAGAGAAGTAGAACCCTGAATGCCGTTAAATGACTATCGTTTATTTTAAATACAGAGTGTACATGTGTCTGTGTATATTTTATGACAAGGTCTTATATAGCACAGGCTGGCCTCAAGCACGCTAAGTAGCCAAGGGTGATTGTGAACTGTTTGTCTCCCTGCTTCTGCCTCCAGATGCTGGTGTTAACAGTGCTAGGGATGGAGTAAGCTAGTGTATATACAGACCTGCTATCAAAAGAGCATAGTTGAGGGGAGTAAAAGGTCACCAAGATCTGTACTGACCAGAAAGGAAGAGACCCAGCTGGATCCAGGTGCTGGTAAACCCCACAGTAAGATCGGGGTTCAGGAGCATGCCTTTAAGAACAGTGTTAGGAGCGGGGTGTGGTGGCGCACGCCTTTAATCCCAGCACTTGGGAGGCAGAGGCAGGTGGATTTCTGAGTTCGAGGCCAGCCTGGTCTACAAAGTGAGTTCCAGGACAGCCAGGGCTACACAGAGAAACCCTGTCTCGAAAACACCAAAAAAAAAAAAAAAAAAAGAACAGTGTTAAAAGTAGGTTCTGTTTCTATATGGGGAGAGTCCCAGGTTCACCAGAGCTCCAAAGAGCTAAGAAGCATATGTTCAAGTTGTAGCCCAAGTCTGGGTGAGCCTACTCAGGAGTACTGTCCTCCCTGTGAGCTGAGCGGCTGTAGTACTGTGGTGTCTCAGACAGAATAAGACTGGCAGGTGCCTACTTAATTCTAAGCAGGGTCAATGGGACAGGTATGATTTATATAAAGTTTTTCAGCATAGTGAATGGTGAACTTTGAGACTGCCTGGAAGTGATAGATGAGTTCATTAGACTAATGCTTCTGGCTACATTGTAGCAAAACCAGTGAGCCTCTGCAGGGATGTTTGCAGCAGTTTGGCATTTAAGAACATGTTGTCAGGATTAACTCCAAACTGCAAAGTACAGAAAGGAGTAGGTTTGGGGACTAATGCCTCTTCGTTTACAGCGATGGCTCAAGCTCTCCACACCACCCACCCACCCACACAAGTAAGTGTCTTCACTTCTGAGTTTTCAAGGAGATGCTATAGGGATAGCTGAAGACTCTGCATGGAAGTGAAGCCTTCTTCATAGCCCCAATGTCTGAGAGTCTGGTGTCCCAGCAGACTTAGAAGTGCTTCAGCAGATGGAGGGCTGAGGTGGAGGAGTGTCTCTCTGTAGACCAACAGTTCACAATCACCCTTGGCTACTTAGCGTGCTTGAGGCCAGCCTGTGCTATATAAGACCTTGTCATAAACTATACACAGACACGTGTACACTCTGTATTTCAAATAAACGATAGTATGCAGGCAAGACTGAATCTCCAGAATACTGGAAATCTCCAGGTGATGAGCTTTGCATTTTTGCCTAATTTTTTTTCTTTGTTTTTAGTGTTCTTCTTGGACTCTTAATTCTGGTGGTGTTTTAATTTGAACTTGGGCTTTAAATTAAGTTGCAGAAAGGATGAATTGCTACATAGACTCACAGTGGGCCCAGTGGCCTGTGAGGCACTTGGAGGCTGGGGCAGGAAGAGGCTTCCTTCCGTAGCTAGTGAGGCCTTGCTAAAAGAAGAGAAGAGAAAACTAGCTGGCTGTTGGAGACCCATTTGTCCTCCAACTCTTTTTTTTTTTTTTTATATCTAAAGATTTTAGTAAATTATTGATCATAGTCCATTTGAGTGCTAAGCGTAAGCATGGAAATTATAACGGGACAGGACAAAGCAGTGCACCAGCTGGCTTGTTTTAGGCTGTTTCATAAAGTAAAATACAATTGAATTACTTTGTGTTAAAAATAAATTTTTAAGGTTTTTTTAAAAATAGTAACTTGTAAATGGGGGCTTTAGATGTAGAAGGGGGTGTATTTAATAAGGCAATTTTTTATCATGGTAAGAACTATTTTTTTTTACCAAAAGTATTTTGTAACTGAAATTTTAAAGTAAATCTGCTAAGTATAATTAAAAACTCAAACAAACATTATGCTAGTATATTTTTGAGTATGTATTTTATACCCTGTGGCTTAGTTTAAAATAAGAGTGTATTGAAGTCTGCAGAGTAAGGATGAGAGTAACAGATACTTTCATTGGAGACACTGTATTCTAAGTCTGTCATAGTTGCTAGGTCACAAAAGGGTTTCATCTGAAACTTGAACAGACTTGCTCTGGGAATAATCCCACATCCCGTACTGCATCGCTAAGGAGAAATACAGAACCAAATAGCTCCTTCCTCCTCTTCAATGCAAAGCATTTGGGAAATTGGGATCTGAGTCCTGATGCTACCATGGCTTCTGTGTCTTAGCAGTGAGTGTAAGAATACCCACAAGCCTGGCTTTCCCCATTCGTAGCGTTGTGTACAAATGCAGACAGCATGGAGAAAGGTTTAGCCGTTGCCAGCCTCTACCAGACCTGGTTACTATTCAGAATGCATTTTATAGTAGGCTTTTTAATTCAAGTAAGTGCCTCAATGCTGATCCTCCTACATCAGCGCACAGCCATCCTTCAGACAAGGGTGAGGTGTTTCCTGTTGGGGGAGGGAGTTGTTAATCATTTCCTTCTGGAAGAATATGTTTGTATTGCTTATTTTACAAGGTCTTCTATGTGTTTGAGATTTAAGGGTTCCATTTCTTTTGTTAATAAATTGTTGTAATAAAATATGGTGTAAATTACTTTAGTGCTGGGAGTTCTGACTAAAACATTTAGATATTGATAAATTTGATTTAAACTTTTTAAACTTTTATGTCTTGGAGTGTTTCATTTGCATATATGTCTATGTACCATATCTCTTGGAGCTGAACTTACAGACCATTGTGAGTCACCTTGTGGGTGCTGGGCATTGAACCCTGGTCCTCTGGAAGAGCAGCCAGTGCTCTCCATCATGGAGCCATCTCTCCAGCCCCAGTTACCAGTGCATTGGAAAGTGCTCTTAATGTGGGGACACAAGCCTGCTTCCCCAGCACTCGGAGTAGAGGCAGGGGCAGGGAGACAGGATGGTCAAGGTTGTCTCAATAAACAAATAGTATCTCATTCACCTGTACACAGGCATCTAATGATAGACAGAGCTCAGTGCTGTCCAGGACACCTCAGCTCTCGTAGTGCTGGACTCCTGTAACTTCAGTCAGGAAGCCCAGATCTGCGAGGTTGAGCAGGAGCTGCCTACGCTGCATTTTCACATCAGAAGAGATGAGAGAACCTCAGGATGACCGTGAACTTTGTGAAATTCCTAGTGGCACACAGTTAGACATGTTGCTGGTTGTCTGTCTGACACAGGGCCTTGCCAAGTAGTCCAGACTGCTGATCCTCCTGTCTCAGCTTCATATGAAGATTCACAGGCATGCACCATCGTGTCTGCCCGGACGGCACTGGTGCTACCACTCTCTGTACCTGCTGCTGACTCCTCCTCAAACCAGCCAGTGTGGGCACTGGGCTACGGATGGTTTCTAGTCTTTTTACAGCAACTTAGGTGTCCTCTCCCAAACCCATTAGCATTCAGCAGAGGGAAGGAGCTCACTATACTAGCCATTCTGTACACAGAGTCTGCACAGCACCAAGCATCCTGGACCCTGTAGAGAACACTTTCATTCTTTGGTGTCTCATTCATATAAACTAAAAATAAATCTTATAGGACTGCAGCCTACCTGTAACAGTAACTGCATTTATCCCCAGATTCTTTTTTTTTTTTTTTTAATATCAAAGTTTTAATCAAATAAGGAAGCCCGGACCATAAAAAGTGGCTGTTGAGAGAATATAATACCCTCAGTTACAGCTTCAGTAAATAACATGTCAGCAGTATTCTTGTCAGTTAGAAAATTATAGAAGCAAATCCCAAATCTCTTGGACAAATTTTGGAAGGTTTAAATATAAAAGTATTCCAATGAATGGTAGTTACTAGGTCTATTACCAGAGGGACGCTGAACTCAGCTACTCTTGGTTCTCAGTTGTTGATGTAGTTGAAGATAAGTACCCTATATGTACTTTCTTTTTTTTTTTTNTACTCCATTGTGTAAATGTACCAAATTTTTTGTATCCATTCCTCTGTTGAGGGACATCTGGGTTCTTTCCAGCTTCTGGCTATTATGAATAAGGCTGCTATGAACATAGTGGAACATGTGTCCTTATAACCAGATGGAAACTCTTCTGGATATATGCCAAGTAGAGGTATTGCTGGATCTTCCGGTAGTACTATGTACAGTTTTCTGAGGTACCGCCAGACTGATTTCCAGAGTGGTTGAACAAGCTTGCAGTCCCACCAAAGAGTGGTTGAACAAGCTTGCAGTCCCACCAATATCCCCAGATTCTTAATTGTTCATATTACAGGTATGTGCCAACATGCCCAACCCTAGTTAGGAATTATTTAACTTAAAAAATTACAACTCGTCAGTAGTTCCTCGGTGTTTTTAGGATAAGCTCAAAATTAGAGGCCTAGCAACCAGACACCAGACCTTAAAATCTCTGGTCTTAACTGGGCATGGTGGTGCATGCCTGTCATCCTGGCATTTGGCATGGTGGGGTAGGATTTCCTGCTTGAGACCAGCCTGGGTTACATACCGAGATACTGTCTCCCCAAAAAGGAGAGGAGAAAG
Organism: Mus minutoides; assembly: GCA_902729485.2. NCBI lineage: Eukaryota > Metazoa > Chordata > Mammalia > Rodentia > Muridae > Mus > Mus minutoides. Next base: position 34,667 of record LR753563.1, read on the forward strand.
AAGACAAGCTCTGCCGTTAGTCGCACCTCTAGCCTTTGCTCTGCCATGCAGTCTTTGCCTAACCTGCCAACCACTCACTCACCTTAGGTGTGGCCAAATGGAACACCCTAGGTCTTTACACTGTCCCACCTCGCGTTGCCTCCCTGCCTCCCGTCTCAACCGTCCTTTGCTCTTAGCGATATTTTCCTCTTCATCAGTGGGTCCTTTGGGCTGACTGCTGCACTCCCGTGTAGTCTGTACATAGTGAGTGAAATGACGTTTCTCATTCATTCCCCCAGCTTCTATAGCTGAGTTTCTCGAGGGTGGTAGTGCAGAAGGCAAGCAGCACCTATATTGTAAGATAAATTATTATTGCAACCATGGATATGTTTGCTGAACAATTATTTCTTCGGTTCATTTCTGGAACATGCCAATCAAAAGGCAATTACATTTCCAATAATATTCATAGATTGAAAGTAAGTCTTTAATGGAGAGGCTAAATGGTCTCAGTGTCTTAGTTTGGGTTTCCATTGCTGTAAAGAGACATGAGCAAGCAAGGCAACTCTTAGAAAGGACAACCTTTACTTGGGGCTGGCTTGCAGTGTCAGAGGCTGAGTCCATTAACATCATGGTGGGAAGCACGGCAGCATGCAGGCAGATGCAGTTCTTTAGAAGGAGCTGAGTGCTCTACAACTTCATCCAAAGGCCACCAGAAAGACTGTCTTCCATAGGTAGCCAGGAGAAGGGTCTCTCTTTGCACTGGGCGGAGCTTGAGCACTAAGAGCCCTCAAAGCCTGCCTACACAATGATATACTTCCTCCAGCAAGGCCACACCTCCTAACAGTGCCACTTCCCATGGGGCAAGCATATTCAAACCGCCACACTCAGACACAGTTAAAACTTAAGTTTTAAGTCATTTGAACGAGGCCCACTTTTTGTGTCTCCTATTTGCTTTCTTTTCCCTGACATCTCTACTTAAAGCAACTAGGGCTGGATGTCCTAAGGGTTCTTCAAGCTTTCTCCCTTATGTAGTCCACCTTTGCCCTCTGGTGTCTGATGTATGCAACTACATTCTAAAGAAGTATGCCCTTGAAATTGCACTTTTGCATTGATTTTTCTAGAAAGATTAGATGATCACAAATTAAACAATACTAGAAATAAACAGGCAAGCAATAAATCTCAGTTTTCTTCCCTTTGGATAAGAGCCCAGCAAACAGAATTCCTAGAACACCGCGTTGGGGGGTGGGGAGAGGAGGAAGGAGGTAATGATGGACAGACAGAATGCATGTGCTACTGTGTATGTGTGGGAATCAGAAAGCAACATTGGGGAGTGTCCTTCCCCCGTGGGTTCTGGGATTGGTTGAGCTCAGACTGCCAGGACAGCACATAACAAATGTCATTCATTCCCCACCGACCTCAGTAAAATAAATAAATAAAAATAGGAACTGGAGAGATGGCTCAGCAGTTAAGAGCACTGACTGCTCTTCAAGAGGTCCTGAGTTCAATTCCCAGCAACCACATGGTGGCTCACAACCATCTGTAATGGGATCTGATGCCGTCTTCTGGTATGTCTGAAGACAGCTCCAATGTACTCATATAAAATAACTAAACCTTGTTTTAAAGTTCAAACACATTTTTACTGTGTTCAGGGCACTTAGATGAAGCCTTTCTTATTAAAGTACTGTCTGAATAAACGGAGGCAGGAAGCCTTACCGTGATTTTGATGGAAGGACACAAGTTTAATGCTATGTACTAGAACACATTATCAAACAGTGGGGTTTCATTTGGATTGGAAGCTATGATAACAGAAAACTCTGCCCAACCCTTTCCAATTGAGTACAGCCCTAGTGTAGTAGCTATTTCCGATTTTCAACTTGACTATATCTGGAATAAACTACAATCCAGAATTGGAAGGCTCACTTGTGATCAAGATCTTGAGGCTGGGAGATACAAGTTTCTGATCTGGGTCTTGGCATGGAGATCTTGAGGTATAGTGGCTGTGAATCTCAGGAGACTAAAGCAAGGAGATCTCTGAGTTGAAGGTCATCTGGGACAAAGCAAGTCCCAGATTCAGGCCTGGTGGTACACACCTTTAATCTGGGATACACCTTCTGCTGGAGACCTACAAAAGGATATTGAAAGAAGGAAGATGCTCTCTTCTTTGCCAGCATGCCTTGTGGGACTGAGCAACTGCTAGATCCTTGGACTTTCATTCACAGCTGCTGCTGACCATTGTTGGGACTACAGACTGTAAGTCATCAACAAATTCCCTTACTATATAGAGACTGCCCATAGAGAACCCTGACTAATACACCTAGCTATATCCCCACAGCCCTAGGCAAGGCACCATTAAGAACAGGCTGGTCGTTGCTCTCACAGAGCTCAGGGTGTTACAGGGTAGGGGCTGGAGAGATAGCTCAGTAGTTAACTGGCTGCTTTTCCAGAGGACCCGGGTTCAATTCCCACATGGCAGCTCACAACTGTTTGTCACCCCAGTTCCAAGGGATCTAACACTCTCTCACAGACATAAATACATGCAGGCAAAACACCAGTGCACTGAGAATAAATAAGTCATTTTAAAGAAGTGTTACAGAGCACTGAGAAAACATCAAGGGACAGGATGTCGTTTCTGTTGATGGGAACTTCAAGAAAGCCTGGCAGTTAAAAGACGCCATGCATGTCTTAAAGCAGTAGTTCTCAACCTGTGGGCCACGACCCCTCTAAGGGTTTGAAAGACTGTTTCACGGGTACCAGATATCCTGCATGTCATATATTTACAGTTCATAACAGCAAATTTACAGTTCTAGAATAACAACAAGATGATTTTATGGTTGAGGGTCACCACAACATGAGGACCATATTAAAGGTTCAAGTCATTAGGACGGTTGAGAACCACTTTTGCAAAGAATTCAAAGTATCTAGCTTGATAGCGAGTGGTTAGGCACCCAGGCAAAGGCAGGTAAGTGGAGGTGGTTACAGATGAAGGAAGGCAGGGGTCAGCTCAGGGGACATCCTAACACTGTCATGCTGAGCCGCCAGGCTGGAAATGGACGTTTCAAGTCAACTATACAGGGTATAAAAGCTCAGAGGAATGGTCTGATTTGGTTGTTTGTTAGTTTGTTTGCTTCCTTGTTTGTGTTTGTTTTTGTTTTTGAGACAAAGTTTCCTTGTATAACATCCTGGAAGTTACTGTGTCTACCAGGCTGGCCTTGAACTCATAGAGATCCACCTGCCTCTGACTGTCCAGTGCTGGGTTTATGCCACCACTGCTTGGCTCTGACTTTGTGTTCTTGTAGGTACTTGAGAGCCAGCACAGAAAGTTGGTCAGAGAAATGGCAAGATCCCAAAAGAATTCGCAGAACAAGCAGTAAGGACCGCAGAAGAGTGGGCCGGGAAGGACTCTGAATTAACCCTGAAACAGGCAGCTAAGGACAGCACTAGATACAGCCATGGGCTCTATCCAGAAGACATTTTCACTCACCAAGTGTTTAGAATCTAAAATGTAAGACAATCATCAGCATACATACCTATAATCTCAGAAAGATGAGGCAGGAGGAATACCAGTTCAAAGCTAGACTAGCGTGAATTACACAATGAGAACCTGTCTCAAAAAATTAAAATATTCAGAACTTCCATTTCAAAAGTTCATATTGGCTTGTTAAAGAGAAAAGAATCTAAATATCTACTGTGTTTTTGTTGACTTGCTTTATTCAATATGGAAGTGCTTTTATAATAAATCTGCTTTATGTGTCTGTTTCAATTAACAAACTGCAGAAAGAAAAATAATGGCTGTGGGTTTCTGAAAAATCCATGCGATTACCCAGAAGGAAGACTGGCATAACACCGCCAAGCTGCTACATCAAGATGGCTCGGGGTAAAAGCGGTTGCTATCAAACCTGATGAGATGAGTTAGATCATAAAAACACAAATGGCGGGAGGAGAGAACTGACCTCTGACCTCCACACGTGTGCCATGGTAGGTGTGTACTCACAGGCAATAAGTAAGTGTGCAAAATTACAAAATAAAGACAAGCAGAGCCAGCGAGGTAGCTCGGGGTAACAGCACTGGCTACATATGTCTGATGGGACCTGGGCTTCATCCCCTGTAACCCACAGGTGGCAGGGAGAATCGAGTCCCAGAACTTGTCTCCTGATTTCTGTGCACACACACCTGTGAATAAAAGAAAATAAATTTAAACAGTAAGGGCTGATGTGAGCCACAGATAGGGCTCAGCAGTTAAGATCACTTGCTGCTCTTCCAAAAGGCCCAAGTTTGATCCTAGCACCTAGGTCAGGGAGGTCAAAGCACCCATAAACCCAACTCCAGAAGGTCCAACATCCTCTGGTCTCCTTGGGCAGGCACAAATACATACATACACATAAATAAAAGCTTAAGAAATAAATATTTTTTAAAACTATACTAACATTTTTTGTTTGTTTGTTTGTTTTCCGAGACAGTGTTTCTCTGTGTAGCCCCGGCTGTCCTGGAACTCACTTTGTAGACCAGGCTGGCCTCGAACTAAGAAATCTGCCTGCCTCTGCCTCCTGAGAGCTAGGATTAAAGGCGTGCACCACCACGCCCGGCTCTATACTAACATTTTAATAGGTACTATAGCACTCTCTACAAATGAACTTGATATTTCTCTAATTTATTAGTAATAAGTACTAAGGCTACAAAAGATGTTAAGAATATCTCTGTTTGGAAAAACATGGATCCGACTATAAATTTAAACAGTCTTAAATAACGTAAATATAGCCCCTTTCTCTGAAGGATATACACAGAGGGAAGAAGTTGACTTCCAGTGTACTGCAGGGCAAATGTAACATGTCTTCATCTTAATCTATGTTACAGACTAGGTTACTCACAGGCATTAGGAAGCAGTGGGCAGAACCCAATCATAGCATGACCCTCCATCCAGCGCTCTAACATACATCAGGAGCTCCATCTTAAGGCGAGAGGTTAATTTCTTGGGCACAGACAAGTGGACTCCCTACTCAATACTTGGACAACTATTGGGAGTATTGGAGAAGATTCTAGAGTTATCTAGTTAGCAGAGGGGAGAAAGGAATCGGTGAGTCTGGAGTGAGCACAGGACCATCAGAACCATCAGGTAGGGACCTATTTGAGAGGCAGAGGCAGGCAGAGATTGTGAGTTTGAGGCCAGTTTGGGCTAGTACCATCCAGGGCTAGTGTCTGGGCTTTGGGATTAATTAAACGATCCTCAGGTACTCCTGATGTGTAGGCAAGTCTGAGAAGCACTGTATTAGTCAAAGGAAAACACACAAATTAGACAAATTCTATTTCCCAAATTCCACTCTAGGAAGCTTTATTATCTCAGAGTACTATGTATGCTGTCATAATAATATCCCTTTGTTTAAATTAATTCACTATCTTATCTGTATTAAAAACACTATGATCAAGACAGCTTATAGATAAGTGTATTTTGGCCTATGGTTCCAGAGAAATAAGAGTCCGTAATAGCAGAGTGGAGGCCTGGCAGCTGGATCTGGGAGCTGAAAGCTCACATTAAACAGGAAGCAGAAGGAGCACAGTGGAAAGCCAAAGCCTGTTGCCAGTGACATACTTCCTCCAACAAAGTTACATCTCCTAAGCCTCCCCAAACAGAACCATCAACTGGGAACCAGGTTTTCAAATACCTGAGACCAGGGGTTATGTCTCATCCAAACCACATTAGTGTGGTAGTTTGCACATGCTTGGCCCAGGGAGTGGCACTATTAGGAGGTATGGCCTTGTTGGAGTAGGTGTGGCCTTGGAGTAGGTGTGTCACTGTCGGCATGGGCTTTCAGACCCTAATCCTAGCTGTCTGGAAGCAAGTCTTCTCCTAACAGCCTTCAGATGAAGATGTAGAACTCTCAGCTCTTTCTGTACCTTGTCTGCCTGGGATGCTGCCATGCTCCCACCTTGATGATAATGGACTGAACCTGTAAGCCAGCCACAAGTAAATGTTGTCTTTAAAAGCCTTGCCTTGGTCATGGTGTCTGTTCACAGCAATAAAACCCTAAGGCAATTAATTCCTACTCTTCTTGATACAGGGTTCCATATAGCCCAGGATGGTCTCCAGCTCACTGTGACCTTGGTGCTAGTTCCATCTCCTATACTACCATGCCAATATTACTGGTGCTGAGGCTGGAACCAGGGTTTATGTGTGTGAACCAAACAGTATTCCACCCTTTCCTGTATTACTGTGTTAGGAAGGAATCCGCAGTGTTGATATCAGTAAGACTCTTGAGTCTTTCTTTCCATTAAATATTTGTCTATAACATTTAGCTATACAAAAACAGTATCTCTCACGGTGGAGAACTAAGTTTCTGTCCATTGAAGGTAGCTTCTGTGGTGGGGTTTGGCTGCTCTGATAGGGAAACCTCATCTTCTCTTCCAGCTTTACCGGTATGCACCATCCCCTGATCATCTGTGTCCATTTGCTCCAGGGGGATGACGAGACCGTCTTCAGTGAGAGAGTCCTGGGAATCTACTTCACTTGGGACACGTGTGGCAATAGCTGCTAAGTGCCAAGATGTTTTTTCAAAAGATTTTTATTATTTTTGAGACTTTTAAATGTTACATATGAGTATTCTGACTGCAAGTTTATCTATGCACCACATGTGTGTTTAGTCCCCTGGAACTGGAGTTACAGACAGTTATGAGCCATCATGTGAGTAATAGAAATTGAAACTGGGACCTCTGGAAGAGCAGTCTATGCTCTTAATCACTGAGCCATCTCTCCAGCCCTATCAATGCTACAATGTTGTTTTAAGAGTAATTTCTGATGTTTGTGTCAAACCTATTGCAGTAGTTTAAATGAAAATGGCACTCATAGACTCATAGAGAGTGGAATTATTGGAGGTATGGCCTTGTGTCACTGGGGATGGGCCTTGATGGTTCAGAAGCTCAAGCCAGGCCCAGTGTCACTCTCTCTTCTTGCTGCCTGCTGATCCTGATGAAGAACTCTCAGCTACCTCTACAGGACCATGTCTGCCTGTGTGCCACCATGCTTCCCTCCATGACAGTAATGGACTCAACTTCTGAAACTATAAGCAAAAGCCAGCACCAATGAAATGTTTTCCTGTGTAAGAGTTGCTGTGATCGTGGTGTCTCTTCACAGCAATAAGACCCTGACTGAATCAGAAGTTGGTACCAGGGACTGGGGTAATGTAGTGATAGGCTGGACCATGCTTTTGTTTAGAGGAATAGGGAACAATTTGGGACTCTGGACTAGAAAAATGTGATTGGATATTTTAAGTGATGCTTAATGGAACATCCTAGTGGGCGCATGTAAGACAGTGGTGCTGAAGGTCATTTGAACCAGGGGAGCCCAGCTCAGTCAGCCTGCACTTGCTTGAAAACTGTCATAGCCAAGCATTGTTGGTCAAGGTGAATGAATGCCTTTGGTTTGTTTGTTTGTTTGTTTGTTGTCTTTTTCTGATTAACAGAGCTAGGGAGGAGAATGTTGGCATGAATTTCTTGAAACCATGCGAAAAGAGCCTGCTGGTACCACCAGAGACTCAACTCCTCGTCCTTTCCCTCTGGGGTCCCATAAATGTCTCTTGCACTTTTTTTTTTAATTTGGCACAATTGTTTAAGAAAGTAGATAGGGTATCAGTGATGCCTACAGCTACCAAAACCTTCCTTCCCTCCTCCTGGGAGAACTGCTGAAGTTTCTAGTTCCCCTTCCTCGCCATTTCTAGGGGAAATGGTGGGCCATAACTAAGGGGGCTGTGTCTGTTCCTCTTCCCACTGCTGTGGAAAACTGAGAAACCTAAATGAGGTTTTAGAATGTTAAAATTTCTAGTAGGAAAAAATCAGGGAAAGACAGGATTCATGGCACTGACTTTTGTCAGTAGTGGATTGCCAGCAGACTCAAGCATTTAAAACAGAAAGGATCTTGAAGAAAATCTATTTACCTAAGTGTTCCAAGCCTGGCTGCTGTGAGAATACATTGAAATAGGCTGCAAAAGTTCCCAAAAAGCAAGTGTGGTGGTTTGAATATGCTTGGCCTAGATAGTGGTACTATTAGGAGGTGTGGCCTTGCTGGAAGTGTGTCACGTGGAGGCGGGGCTTTGAGGTCTCATATATACTTAAGTCTGGCCAGTGTGATCCAGACTCATTTCCTTCTCTTGCCTCTGAAGATGTAGAGCTCTCAGCTCCTTCTCCAGCACCATGCCTGTCTGCACACTGCTATGCTTCCTGAAATGATGATGACTGAACCTCTGAAAATGTAAGCCTGCCCCAATGTCTTAGTTAGGGTTTTACTGCTGTGAGCAGACACCATGACCAAGGCAGTTCTATAAGGACAACATTCACTTGTGGCTGGCTTATAGGTTCAGTCCATTATCATCAAGGTGGGAGCATGGCAGCACAGGCAGGCATGGTGCAGGAGGAGCTGAGAGTTCTACATCTTCATCTGGAGGCTGCTAGCAGTATACTGACTTCCAGGCAGCAAGGATGAAGGCCTTAAAGCCCACACCCAGAGTGACACATCCAGTCCAACAAGGCCACACCTGCTCCAACAAGGCCACACCTTCTAATAGTGCCACTCCCTGGGCTGAGAATATAGAAACCATCACACCCAATTAAATGTTTGCCTTTATACTGTATAAATTCAAGGAGCCTTTTTTATAGATACAGAAACAGGCCAGAGGAAGAGACTAGTCCAGAGCCACAAAGATTTCTTAACTCAGACCACTGATATATCTGGCATGGCATTGCCCTGCTCAAAACTCAGCTAAGATGAGAACTTCAAATTCTCTCACCATCTATCTGAAAAAGATTTCCACTGGAGGAGGATGACTTGGGTGTCACACGTTCACTTTAATGAACATTTATAGGTTTCAAGCAGTAAGGACACAGCAATGGACAACGGAGTTGAGTTATACATCCCAGGGATATGAAACGGAGGGGAACTGTTGATTAACAGATAAGTAGGCAATCACAGAGTGTAGGAAGTGCTATGAAGAAAATAAAGGTGATGGGAGAGAATAAAAGAAAAAAATCTGTCTGCTGTGGAGGTGTGAGCCTGTAATATAGCTACTGGAGACCTCGAAGAAGCAAAATCAGTTGGCGGTCAAATTAGCGAGACTATCTTAAACATTTAAAAGGCCAGAGGTGTGGCTCAGTGGTAGAGTGCTTATCTAGCATGCTCAAAGCCCAGGCTTCAGTCCTCATTACTGCAAAGGTGTGTGTGTATGGGGGGGGGTGTTGGAATGTATTTATAAAGTTACACAGAAGCTGGCATTTGAGCTGAGATCTCCACAGAGAGCATGGGGTGGGGGGTGGCAAGCGGGCAGTGCAAACAAGGACAGAGCATCAGCAAAATCTCAGAAGCAGGAAAGAGTCTGAAGTGTTCTGAAGGATTTGCATGACTCCACAAGAGAGAGAGAGCCAGAGCATCAGAGGCTGTGGTAAGCAGAAGATGTTGACTCCGAGTGCGGCAGAAAGTCACTCACATTTTTTCAGGGAATTTGCTGTGAGAATGTTCATTTTCCTTCTCATCCATATTCTCCCTGTCTTTCTCTGTCTCTCCCCTCTCCTCTCTTAGACTTTGATAAATTAGGTCTCTGTTTTCATGTTGGCAGATGCTGCTGTCTGCATGTTGAGTTTTGTGGCCTGAATGGTACTTGCGTCATGAAGTCAGTTGTGCTTAGGTCTAGGGGGCTACTAAGCCCCTGTTACAAAACCCGCAGGACCAGATGACTCCCCAAATCCCTTTCAAGTTAAAGTACTCAGCCTTAGATAAATGCTGTAAACTCAGTGCCTATAGGGGCAGGGCAGTGGCACAAGTGACCAAGTGAGGGAGACGCTATTGGGAGAAGCTGTAGACTAAGTGCCAGACCTAGAACTTTGAAGATGGAAAGCAAATGCCTCTTCTGCTGCGTGTGGTCAGACAAAACACCATGCCACAGGAACAGTTTGGAATTTGTTTGTTTATTCAGTATTTATTTTTGCTGTACGGGGAACTCACCTTATAAAGTTTGGAGGCTAATTTAAGTGCAACTGGGAGTTAAAAGACTATGGTTTAAAGAACTGGTATCAGAAAAAAAAAAACAAACCACAAAAAAACAACAACAACCTAGGAATCCTAGAGTTAGGAGTGTAGCCCTGCAGCAGGGTATGTGTACGAAGCCCTAAGCTGGATCACCAGCACCGAATGCGGACAGGGTAACAACAGATCAGATATGGGAAGTTGGTTTACAGCAGACAGGGGCAAGTATTCAGGTGGCGCTGGCTGTTTTTGTGACTTGGTGTGAAATGAAGGAGTAAAGGGTCACTCTCACATTCTAGTAGATGCTGATGTCACTTACTGAGATGGGGACCACTTCCTGAGGATATACTACATGAAGCACTTGTGTGAAGCACTTTCTAAGACTAATAGAGCTCCCTTGTAGCAGGATAAATGTACATGCTCCAAATCGTTAGTTAGGTCCAAAGGAAACTCCACTTTCCAAAACTCCAAAATGCAGTCCAGATATCCAGAAATGGGCTCAGTCTGGACTACAGGAGGATTTCTGGTAGTAAGAGAAATAGAGAAATGCCAGCTTGTTTCTCAGGAACGTGTGAAGCCAGTTTCCTCCTACCAAAAGAAGCCATTTCTCGGGTCACAGGCAGAAGGCACCTATGGTGCCTATTAGCATATTAAAGCAGATGTTGGCCTTCAGGCTCCCTCAGTGTCACAAGTGCTCGTTAAACATTTCAAAGTCCTGCTGACCTTTCTCACCTCTTCCCTAGTCCTAAACTCCCTCCAGCTTAAGGGCTTCTCTAAACCCAGGTACTCATTCCCCTTAGAACCCAGCTATTTTTACGCGAGTACCTCTCTCTCTTCTCTCTCTCTCTCTCTCTCTCTTCCTCCCTCCCACCTTCCCTCTGGGTCTCTCTGAGAGTGTGTGTGTGTGTGTATTCTGCTCCTGCTTTTGAATAAACTGACAACATAACCACCACTCTGTGGTATGTTTAAGAGGTAAGCTTTTATTGTAGATAATAAGAAAGAGAAGAGCCAGAGGCATCTTGAAGAGTCCAGAGTAGAGAAGTAATAGGCTGAACTTGGCCATCAGACTAGACCAGGCCATGAGAGGGAAGGCAAGCTTATTGAAAACAGCAGGGTTATGAGGAGAATGAGTGAGGCAAGTAGGGAGCCCCTGAGTTGGAGGGAGTTTAGGGTAAGGGAGGAGGTGATAAGAGTTAGGAGGCTGGAGGGATGGCTCAGTGGTTAAGAACACTGGCTGCTCTTCCAGAGGTCCTGAGTTCAATTCCCAGCAGCCACATGGTGGCTCACAACCATCTGTAATGGGGATCTGATACCCTCTTCTGGTGTGTTTGAAGACAGCTACAGTGTACTACTCATAACAAATATATCCTTTTTTAAAAGTTAGGAGGCTAGCGCCAACTCTGAAATGTTTAGCAGGCACTGAGGGAGACTGGAGGCTAACACATGCTTTAGTATGCTAAAAGGCATCCCAGAAAGCCATTTGTCTCTTTTGCCTTTTGGAATTTGGGGAAATGGCGCTTCCTTTGAACCTGACACTTCTTTCACTCAGGCCCAGTCTGTTGGCTATGTTCGGTCTACCTCTTTCTCTGGACTCTTCCAGGTGCCTCTGAATGTGCTCTCTCATAAATACACTAACCCCCCCCCCCCCAGTTTGGGAATGGTCATGTTGTCAGTTTATACATGAATGTCATAACTTGTTTTGAAAACTACTGATGAGAGGAGACATGGGAAAATGAAGAGACGAGTTAATATCTTTTGTCTTGGTCAAATCCTTATCATCCTGTTTGGGGAGAAGAATTGTCTCGGAGATTGAACCCAGGGCTAAACACGTGCTAGGGAAGCCCTCTACCACTGATCTACATTCCCTGGCCCAAAGACAAGACACCAGATCAGACTTAGCCATGCAAAAGTGTCAATCTGCTGTGTTGGCTGTAGAGACCAGAGTGGAAGCAGGAAGCGCTGCATGAGGTCAGGCAGATGATGGTAGCTCGAGAAGATGGTGACAGTGGTAGGTGGATATGGGAAAGACTGGCACTACATTTGCAAGTGGTCTTCTTGCAGGAACTTGTTTAAGTGTGGCACAATCTATCATGTTAAAATAGTCTAGTCCTACATTCCCAGAGCTCTACACTCCAGAAAGTCACTATTGTGACTGCTCACTGGAGTGAGGAGGGAAACGCGGTGCAGCACTAAGTATCGGTATCCTGCTGAAGGAAAGAGAAAGATCTGAAAGGTGAGGCTGAGCTCAGCTTAGCTCCGCCCCTGTTACCTGATTGTCCCCACAGACCGTCCCTGGGCCAAGTGGCCTCCTAGTTTCGCAATCGTAGTCCCAGCTTCCGGCTCTGGGAAGTTTGGCCGGAAGCAGTCCGCCTTAACGACCCCGCCACTCCCGCCACTCCCGCCGCCCCATCCAGCTCCAAAGCCTCCAATCGGTTCCAACAGAGGCCCGGTCGGTTGCGCTTGCGCGAGGGTCGCACGCAATCACGCGCGCCGGCCGCTTCCGGTGCGCCGCGAGGGCCGCCGGGACGGGTCTCCCTGGCGATCAGTGGTGTGCTGTCGCCTCTGCCACCAGCGCGCCGGTGCCGCGGAGACTCGTGTCCTTGCTACCTTCCTCGGGCTTCCCGGGGCCTGATCCCCGGGGCCCTCGGCAGGCGTCGGCCGAGCCTGTGCGCGAACCTGCGGCCCTCTGCTCGCCCTTCCCGACCCCGCAGCGCGACTCAGACTCAGGGAGCGAGAGGGACTGTGGCGACTCCGCGCCGTGTGTCGCCGGGCGGGGCCGCGGGGCCGGGGCTCCTCCAGCCCCCGGGATGCGTGCGCGAGCTCTCGCCTCCACTTTCTCTTTACCACTGTCACGCTTGGAGCCGCCTCTCGCCTTCAGCGGGGAGCGCGAGTGCACAGATCAGCACCCCTGTCGAGCCCCGGTGCCGGGTACTCCCGGGAATGTGAGCCGCGAGGCTCGCAAGCTCCTCCGGGTAAGTCCCCGCCCTCTAGGCTCACCCCGCCCCCCGAGGTGCCCAGATACCTGAATGTGGGGTGCTGCGGTTGCCTCTCCAGCTTCTGTTTGCCCGGTGCTACGCGGGGAACCATTCCCTTTAGTTTCTAACTTAGGGACAGCCCAGAGAGGGGGAAAAAGGTAGCCCGTGGCTAAGTTGCTAAAAGCCATCGTCTGAAGTTCCACGGAAGATTTGGTAGGGTAGTTAAAGTGTCTCATTTCAGGTGTGGCCTGTCTATTCTACAGATGAGAAAAGAAAGATTTAAAGAGGGAAAGTAGCCTGTTTAAGAGGTCGTATAGGGATCTGTAATAGTGCTATTCAACGGGGGGAGGGTGCGGGGGGAGCTAAATTAGGCCCCCTTGTTAATTTTCTTGCTTTGGTTTGAGACAGTGTCTCATGCATCCTGGGCTGGCCTCAATGAGACTCACTATTGTAGGTGAGGTGAGCTTTAACTTACTGTCCTGCTTCCGTCTCTTAAGTCCTAGAACTGTAGGCATTTCCTACCACACCCAGCTGTTTTTAACCTTCATATTTTTCTGTATCTCTTTGCTTTGCTGTGCTGAGGCCTAGGAACTGAACAAAAGCTTGGACCCAGATGTAGGGCACTGTAGCCAAACAAACAGGAACCCAAGATGGTCCTTCCTTTTTCTTTTTTTTTTTTTCTTTTTTTTGAGACAGGGTTTCTCTGTATAGTCCTGGCTGTCCTGGAACTCACTTTGTAGACCAGGCTGGCCTCGAACTCAGAAATCCACCTGCCTCTGCCTCCCGAGTGCTGGGATTAAAGGTGTGCGCCACCACGCCCGGCTAAGATGGTCCTTTCTTGTCCCCAAGGTATGGAATCTTTACTTGGTTAGTTCTGGATGCTAAGATACTGGCTCTGGGTTAGTTGTGGCCGTTAAAACATGTTCCGTTCTTTACACACGCACTCCTGAGCAATACTGCCTTCTTCCAGAGGCTTTTAAGGGCCAGGATATCAGTTATATATGGGACACAAAGTTTGATCCCCATATGTTCTTGGTGTGCAGCTGCCTTTAACCAATTTGCCTTTTGCTTACAGAGCCACATTGTGGACTGTCTTCTTGGGTTTCACTATGACTGTTAGGAAGCAAGTCTTTTGTTTTTTTTTTGTTTTGTTTTGTTTTGTTTTGTTTTTGTTTTTTCCTTTTCTTTTTCCTCTCCGTAAGGCTTTAGGGAAGGACGGCAGAAGAGAGGTCACTTAGAGCTGACACAATTAAGTCACTTAGAGCTGAGACAACTATAAAATAACTAAGGAATATGTTCTTAACCTGGGGTATAGCTTTAAGATGGGGACTGGAAAGATGGCACAGTAATTAAGAGCATTAACTGCTCTTTTAGTGGTCCCCGATTCAGTTCCTAGGACACACATGGCAGTTCACACCTGTCTGTGACTCCTTTTCCAGGGCATTCAACACCCTTACACAGGCATACATGCCAGCAAAACCCAGTGAGTGTTAAAAAACAAACAAACAAAAAAAAAACGGGACTGTGGAAGTGGCTCCGTAGTTTTTTTGGGTTTTCCTCCTTTTTCTATGTATGAGGGGGTGCTGTGCACAGGCATTTTTATGTGTTACATGGATGGAAGTTTGCAATGTGTAGAGACCCATGGTAATGTCCAGAATCTTACTAGATCACTCTCTCGTTTGAAGCAGGGTCCTTAACCAAAACCAGAGATGGACAGCAGGACTACTCACTCTCCTGAGACCCTGTCTCCACTTTCCAAGATGATTAGCATACATAGGCTATCACGTCCACTCAACGTTCATATGGGCTCTGGGGATCCTGACTCTCACCCTGATAGCTGCTGAACAGGTGCTAGCACCGAAAGAAATACTTTTGACAGATGTCAGAACCCTTCCTCTACAGCCTTCAAGCATACAATATTGCACCCCCATTAAAAAAAAAAACTATTTTACTTTATGTGTATGAATGGTTTTTCCTGCATGCATGTCTGTGTACCATATATGTGCCAGATGTCCACAAAGTCCAGAAGATGTCATCAGATCCCCTAGAACTGTGAGCTATTGTGCAGGTGCTGGGAACTGAACCAGGGTCCTCTGGAAGAGCAGCAGGAAGCCTCTCTGGCTTTCTGTACCTCTGAGACATGCACACGTGTATGTATGGATGCACATACATGCTCACATTTGGGGACTGGGGAGAGAAAGCCCTTGGTGTACCTGACGGGAAGGTTTCATGAGCCCTTGTGAGTAACAGTGGGGGCAGGGTTCTTACTTCTCAAAGCTTAGGCTCAGTTTATTCATCATCGTCATCTCCTAGGAGATAGAGCTGAGACTTAGGTACGAAATACACTTGTCTCTGTTCAGGTGGTAAGAATTTCCACTTGCATCCAAGTCTCCCGGATTCCCCCTTTCTCTTTTTTCCTCGTCAGGTATCATCTTTGAGGTCTAAGTGAGTTGTGTGTGGGCTCTGCCATACCTATTGGTATGTTTA
The DNA here is from genome assembly GCA_902729485.2 of Mus minutoides. NCBI lineage: Eukaryota > Metazoa > Chordata > Mammalia > Rodentia > Muridae > Mus > Mus minutoides. Next base: position 50,108 of record LR753563.1, read on the forward strand.
CTGTCACAACTCCTTTTCCTAAGATTTGTTCTGTAGATTGACAAGAGCAATCGTGCTTCCTTCTCATAAAATTTAGGTGATTCTGGGACTTTCTCCCTCTAAGGATCGAATCAGTGAGATTCCATTTTAGTGACCATAATTAGCTCTTCTTGAACTATTCGAGTATTTTATGCTTGTCTTTTCTTAGACAAAAAACAAAAACAACAACAAAAAACCTACCTCGCTCCAGAGAACTGTGTTGGTTTGTCAGGTTACTGTTTATTTTTATTTTTATTTTGGTCAGGGTCTGATGTACTGTGGTTTGGCCTTGAACTCCTGATCCTCCTGTCTCTGCTTGCCAAGTGCTAGGATTACAAGTATGCCCCTAACACACCAGCAAGGGTGCCGTTTAGATCTGTGCTGTCTGACACTACAGCCACTAGCCATACAGTTACAGTATACTGAAAATTAGTTTGTTTTGCTGCCAGATTCCTAGTGAGCATCTGTGATTAGTGGCTACTATATTGGGCAACATTGTTAAGAGAACGTTTCCATCAGAGTTTATTGAATAGTCCTAGTGTAGAAGATTGCCACTCAAGGTGGGCATTGTAACATTGTGAAGAAAAGAACCAGGGCTCAATTTTGGGATTAAAACCCTATTTTCGATATTTGGGCCTCGTGGGTGGGCGGGTTGTTAAATATCTTCACTACAGATGATAGTCCTTAATAATGAACTCTTTCATTAGTACAGTACTTGGCTGTTCTCCAACAGTTACGTGATCTAAATCCTTTGAGTCCTTCATATAAATCTGTGGGAATGGGCCTTGCTGGTGAGACAGTTACTATGGGTAAACATAAGGATCCAAGTTGAAGCTTCAGATGTTTTTAAACAGTGGCTCACTCAGTGCTAGGCAGTCCCTGGGCTCACCAGCTAGCCAGCCCACACAGTTTGTTGAGCTTCAGGCCAAGAAGAAACCCTGTTTCAAAAAATAAGATGGGCAGCGTCTAAGAAACAATACCAAGACTGACCTCTGGCCACCGCATGCGCACACTTGGACCTACTCCCGTGCATGTTGTGCGTGAGTTTTTATGTCAACTCAGCAAAAGCTAGAGTCATTTTGGAAGAGGGAACCTCAGTTGAGAAAATACCCCCTACCAGATCATCCTGTGGGCAAAGCCTGTGGTGTATTTTCTTGACTAACGATTGATGTAGGTAGGGGGTGGTGGGGTTGAGCTGACTATGGGCAGGACCATCAGCCCGGTGGTATAAGAAGTGGTATAAGAAAGCAGACAGAGGAGCAAACCAGTAAGTAGCACTCCTCCATGGCCTGTAGGTCTTGCCCTGACTTCCCTCAGTGATGGACTGTTAGGTGGAACCAAACTCTTAAGCTAAAGTCAACCCTTCACTCCATGAGTTGCTTTTGGTATTGGTGTTTTGCTCTATTAGGGTTAATAGAAACCCTAAGACACACGTGCACCCACAGCAACAGCACCCTAACACATAAACACAAGTCTGAGGAAGGTGAGCCCGCTTTTTTTTTTTAAACAATGTTCCTATTATTACATGTTTAATTGAATCATTGGAACTAATTTAGGGCGGTGACACTGTAAGGGTAGGGTCAGAACTTTTAACTCTTGGCCGGGTAATGTAAAAAAAAAGTCTGGATCTTTCTGAAGTTCTCATTATATGGGACAGCTGTATCCCAGGAAGGACTGTAAAGGAAGGTTCTCAAAAACCTGTGGTACCAAACTTGCCTAAACAAAAGACTCGTTGGAGGCATATGGTTTTCTTATCCTCTAGCACGTCTCACTCAGGAGGGCCCAAGTGGAGCTCCGAACTCTGTAAGCATCAGGCACCACATGTGGAATTTGGGACTATCTAAACCTTAGACCCTAACAGTTGCTGATTTGCCCTGGAGGCTGCTGCTCTTTTACATTGGATACTTAAAACTTGGTGTTGACCTCTGTCTCCTCTAGCCATGGATGCCCCGTATGATGGTGCTGAGGTAACTGTCCTGATGGAGGAAATTGAGGAAGCTTATTACACTTCCCCTGGGCCGCCTAAGAAGAAGAAGAAGTATAAAATACATGGAGAGAAGGCCAAGAAACCCAGGTTAGCCGTAATATTTTGGTTGCTGATGGTCCTTATCAACAAATTTGCTTGGGGAGCTGTGTTGAAGAAGACACAAGATTCATTTAGAGTGCATTTGTCAGAGTCGGCATTGATGTGGGGAAGAGAAACAGTCTGAGGGGGCATTGATATGGGAGAAAGGGCATTGACATAGTGGAGTGGGAGAAAGCAAGAATGAGTGTGTGTGTGTGTGTGTGTGTGTGTGTGTGTGTGTGTGTGTGTGTGTCTGTCTGTCTGTCTGTCTGTCTGTCTGAGTGGTCATTGATGTAGGGCAGAGACTTAGGTTTTAGAAGGACAGAGATTGTATGTTACAAGACTGCTAGAGTCTGTAGACTCTTTTGTATGTTATTTCTCTTTTGCAGTTACTATTTAATATTTTAAAGAGGACATTATAGTTAAGTGATGCCAGTGATTTCTCCAGATGTTCTACACTTCAGTTTCCTTCTGGCTGAGCTTACAGGACTGTACCACCTTGATAATTACCTGCTTTTTTCTCTCAACCTTGATGGGTTAGGTTTGGCCAGTTAGGTGACCAAAGGCAGAGTAGTAATGTGTATGTGTGTAATACGCCTGAGTAATCCGCCTGTCACCTTTGCCTGCGAGTACAATGACAGCAGCCCTGCATGTTTGGCTGTGTTTGATTATTTAACCGGGGTGTTACAGATCTTCACCTGGTTTTTCTTGCTTGTTTAGAAACAGTGCTTTGAATCGAGCGCTTGGCTTTGCCTTGCTTTGCTTTAGCGGCCTTTGGCTGGCACCCTCTTACAGTGAGTGTGGCTGAAGTCAGGGAGGTTGTTGGTTCTGCAGGTCTGCCTACCTACTGTACTACTACGACATCTACTTGAAAGTGCAGCAGGAGCTCCCCCACCTGCCCCAGTCCGAGATCAATAAGAAGATTAGTGAGAGCTGGAGGCTTCTCAGCGTGGCCGAGAGAAGTTACTACTTGGAGAAAGCCAAGCTAGAGAAGGAAGGGTTGGATCCTGTAAGTATTTTTTCCCTGGAAGTCCCCTTCTCCCTCATTGGTTTAACAGGTAGAGAGCTGGGGAGACCAGCGCCCCTGTTCTCATGACTCCTTACTTCTTGAAGAGCTGTTAAATTACCTTTCTTGAAGCTGGCATTGTGTCTGCCTCCGTACCCATGATGTTCTCTCTGCCTTCTTTCACATTGCAGCAGAACAGAGAGCCGACATTCTCTGAGTTCTCTATAGTGAGCCTTTGGGTCCTTTTCTGAATTTTCCTGTAACTTGGAGCTCCCCATATACCCTCAGTAACATTTTTCCTTAATGTAGTGGCTCACACAGGCATTTCTTCTGCACCATCTTTTCACGTGACTGAGTACGGCCTGCCTAGTTCATGTGTGGTTGTGACTGGTGTCATCAGTCAGGAGTTAGCTTCGTGTAGAGAGCAGTGGAGCCATGCTGCTCTGTAACCCTGTGTACCTCTGTCACTGTTGGTTATGAGCTGCACTGGAAGAGAAGTGCAGGGTGACAGCTGAGGTGGCTGCTGGGGCCTAGGGCTGCGAGTACTTGACCTAAAGAACTAGCAAGGGTGCCTTAGACTGATGTCTGTCTGCCATGTGTTATCTTTAGTTCACAATGGCAGAATACACTGATGACCACTTAAACTGATGGTTCATTGTTTTGGTTTTGGTGGCTGGTGAAAGAACTTAAGGTTTCACTCATAGTAGGCAAGTGCTCTGCCAGTGAGCTGTCTACCTTCCCTGGCTTGGCCTTTAACACTGACATTCCCAGAGGAAACTCTTGTGATTGCTGGCCAAAATCTTTTACCCTAAACTTTTTTCTTTCCTTTTCCTTTTTTTTTTTTTAAACTTAGACAATCATTTTTTTTTTTTTAAATATGAAAAGCAAAGATTCCAACAGCTGTGCAATAGCCAGACTGGATTTTTCCTTAATGGAGTCTATCTGCCACTGCCAGTCAGATTATTTGTCCTTGCTGTCGAGATATTCCTCTTCCTCCAGTAGCTTTGTGTCACCTACAGTCTGGAGGATGCTCATGGATTTCTATCCCTAGATGGCTTGTTTATAACAAGTATGGGAGCTAACCTCAGCCAAGGAGGGACTGGGGAGGGAACGTGTAAGAGAAGTATATCTATTCCATATGGCTTTCACAGTCTGAAATCAGTAGTCACAGGACTAGGGAGTTTAACTCACTGGCAGAGGATGGTTGGCGTATTTGCTATGGGTTCCACCCTTAGTGCCAACCTGTTTAAAATAATAAAGGCAGTAATCTCAGCTAATGCTGTGGTTTTTATCAAGATTTAATGCTGTGGTTATGTGTGGTGGATGTTGTCTGTGCTCATGTGCTTGATGGTTTAAGTTAATACTTTTTTACCGCTACCCCCAGGACACTAGATAAGTGATGTTGGAAGAGTCATTTAAGTTTTCTCATCTACAAAATGGAACTTGTAGTACTCATCTATTTAAAATATACAATGTAGGGCTGGCGTGATGACTTAGTGTTGAAGGGCAGGTGTTGCTCTTACAGATGACCTGGGCTACAGCACCAGTGATGCTGGGAGCCAAAGATGGTGGCTCACAACATCTATGACTTCAGGTCTAGGTGAACTACCCCCTGCCCCAGACACACCTTTTAACCTCTGAGGACACTAAGCATACATGTAATGCATAGACATGTAGGCAGAACACTTATACAGCTAAATAGATAAAATAGATAATGTAAATCAGTTATCTGATTTCTTGGGACATTATGATCTGGTCCATAAGCTACTCTTCAGTAGATAAAATAATCCAGTACTGGGACAAAGAGGTGGCTCAGAAGTTAAGGACACTTGACTGTTCCTGCAGAGTATCCAGGTTTAATTTCCAGCACCCACATGGCCACTTACAACCATCTGTAACTCCATTTCTAAGGGATCTGATGCCCTTTTCTGACCTTCTTTGACACACACATACATCTTTGACACACACATACATACCTACAAAACATATACGTAAAATCATTAAATCTAAAAAACTATTTTTTAAAAACCCAGTACCACGTAAGTGACAGTGTGTGAGCACCTGGAATGTGCTGAGCCATGGCTTAGGTTTCTGGGCTGAGTTTGTCTTCTCCACTGTCTGGTGTGCAGAGGAGTGTGCACCTTCAGACACTGTCCAGAGTCCTCTGGCACCTGTCTGTCTTGGTGGCCCGTCAGCCCTCCTGCAGGTCCTGTGACTCCTGTGATCCCTTCACGTCTGAGTAGGCTTCGCCTGGTGTTTTGTTTCAGTCGGGACCTCTCTATTCACTTGCCACCATTTCATCACACTGCACTTGTGTGTCTTCTTCCGAGGTGTTTTAAAAGCGCCATTTCCCTTTCCCTCTCCAGTGAAAGCTTCATACAGGACTCAGTCTGGCCCACCTCCCTTCACACTTGGTCTGAGGCCTCGCTTCCTCTCCCCTCTGGGCACTGCCACTGAGCCCTGGGTACTCCCAGCCACTACTCTCCCTCTGACTTTTCTAAGATGTTCTTGTAATTGATTTCTGTGTGCTTTGAAAGCTTTTTTTCCCATTAAACTTGGGATTTTATTTAGCTGTTCACTTTGTTCTGTTTCCTTACTGGATGACTTAGTTTCTTCTTTTGGGCACCAGGGCTGTTTCTAGGACCTGATCTTAATCTTTAAAAAAAAAAAAAAAAAGTGGTCTGGAGTTGAGGCTTTTATTTCTTCGAAATTTTGTGTCTTGGACTTTTAGCCTCATGAAGTTTGACCTTGATTTCCTAACGTATTAATTGGTAATAGTAATAGTGTTGTTTAAAAGTTAAAATTAAATTACAAATTTTATTTCTGAGTTTTAAGATGCCAGGTCTCTTCCCCTGCACTCCCTTAACAACACATTCTGCACCTCACCAGATAGTTCCTTGACTTTTATAATTTCTCTCTCACAACACTTTCTTAGCTTGGTAACCTGTTTATCCCTGTAAGTCTAAATTACTGAGGCCCAAATCCTAAGTACCAGCATGTGTTCCTTTTCAGTCTCTGTACAGTTGCATTTCATGCTTTTTTGAGTTTTCATTTAAACTCAAAAATGAGATCTTATAATCTAGTAAATTCAGTTTGGTATTTGAAAGTATCAGAGCTTAAAAGGAATTCACAAATTGCCAGGCTCCTTTATAAAAACTCCAGCAAAAACTGACAGGTGGTTGCTAAAGGTTTCAAGATCGCATAGAATGTATTCAAGACTATGCAGACCTGATGTTCTAGCTCAGTTTTAGATGCCAGGATCTGTGCCTCCCTCCAGAGTTAGTGCCACAGATGTACAGCATTTGCCTTGAGTGCACAAGGCCCCCAGTTCAATGCCTAGCACTGCAGAAAGACCTAGCAACAGAGTCTAATTCATTTTACAATTTCTTAAGCAAGTAAAGTCTGTTGCTGTTGATCTTTGTGAATTAGTCAGGCAGTAGAGTGTGGTTCATTTTGCAGACAAAAAAAGAAAAAAAGGAGCTCATAAAAATGACTTGATGGCTGTTTAGCCATTTATCTCTGTTTATCTCACTCTTGGTTCCCTCATTCTCAGAACTCTAAGCTCTCTGCACTGACTGCTGTGGTTCCGGACATCCCAGGTTTCCGAAAGATCCTTCCCCGATCGGAATACATCATCATTCCCAAGAGCACCCTGCAGGAAGACAGGAGCTGCCCTCAGCTAGAGCTCTGTGTGGCTCAGAACCAGATGTCCCCTAAAGGATCTACTCTCATGTCTAATGCTTCCCCAGATGTAGTGGCCAGCCATGCCGGCATGGCAGAGCAGTGCCTGGCTGTGGAGGCCCTGGCTGAGGAGGTGGGAGCTCTTTCCCAGCCAGGTACTGTGCAAGAGCTTGCCACCTCAGAGATCCTCAGCCATGATGTGCTCTTGGAGGAGGCGTCCTTGGAGGTAGGAGAGAGCCACCAACCTTACCAGACAAGCCTGGTAATTGAAGAGACTTTAGTAAATGGCTCATCAGACCTCCCCACTGGAAGCCTGGCTGTGCCACATTCCCAGGTTGGGGAGAGCTTGTCAGTGGTAACAGTCATGAGGGTAAGTGGCTTTAACTAATGTCTTCTTCTTTGTCTGTAGTCTTTAAAAGTCACAGTGTGGTTTTGAACAGGGTAATGAAGGGTATAGGTATGGTATTTGGTTATTTTTTTAGATTTATTTTATGTATATGAGTACACTGTAGCTGTCTTCAGACACACCAGAAGAGGGCATCGGATCCCGTTATAGATAGTTGTGAGTCACTGTGTGGTTGCTGGGAATTGAACTCAGAACCTCTGGAAGAACAGTCAGTGCTCTTAACTGCTGAGCCATCTCTCCAGCCCATGGGTACGGTATTTTAATGTTTCTAGGCCTTAGACTTGCTCCAGAGTTCTCGGTTTCTCGGGCATCTTAGCACCTCTCAGCCTGGCTTACTAAGATAACAGGTGAGGTACATTAGGAGAGCAGGAAAGGATACTTAAGCTAACTATGAGTCAACACCAAGAGCTTTGTGCTTCTAGTGCCTGCCAGGATTTCGTGTCCTGAAATCTCTTTCAAAAAACCACAGTGATACCTTGAACTTTGTGTGAGTTCCTGAGTGGAACTCTTGGCTAGAGATGAGAACAGGAGAAAACCTTCTCTTCAAGGTCAGGGCTATAGAACCAGGAACTAAGAAACAAAGACAAATCTGGGGCCCTTGAGAAGGCTAGGTGGGTAAAAGTACTTGCTGTGAAACATGGAAAGCCCAAAACCACAAGCTTCCTCCTACCTCCCCAGGCTGTCATGTCATGTGAATACCCATATGATAAGTCAATTAAATGTAATAAAGTTTTTAATTAAAAAAAAAAAAAAAGCAAGTCCTTCTCCACTGTACCAAGGGATTCTCGGCTAAGGTGAAAGTAAAAACTCACTGGTTTTTACTCAGGGAAACTGCCACAGGTGACCTAGTTCTAGTGCTGTAACTAGAGTGTTTGCCTGGTCAGGCTAGCCTCCTAGAGAAATGGGAGTCCTCCTCAGGATAAGATGACTGGGGTAGAAGCAAGCAGGCGCCCCAGAGCTCTCTGGCCAGCCCCCATGTATATGTTCAGTGTCTGTTTTCTCGGTACTGTCTTAGGATCATGAAGCATTGCCCCTCCTAAGAAGGTGCTTTTAAAAGATGTATATGTTGTTTGAGAGTTGCATGTGTGCATGCCTGGGCACCACCTCTGTGCCTGGGACCCATAGAGCCAGAAAAGGAGTTGGATACTCTGGCATTAGAGTTCAGAATGATTTTGAGCTGTTAACGTGGGTTTGGGGAACAAATCCATGTTCTAGAAGAGCTGTCAGTTCTCTTTACCATGGAGCCATCTCCAGGACCACTTAATATGGTCCACTTAATAACATTCCTAGGGTCAGAAGAATGGAATTGTCTTACAGGTGTTCATGTGATCTTGGCGGTTCCTTCAATACAGCTTTACTTTTCTACCCTGTAAAATGACATCTTCTGTAGTAGTTTTCTCTTGTTTCTAAGTTCTCTTCTTAGTTTGAAATAACTATTTTTTTATTTTGCCAAGCATATTGAATGAGCACATTGTCGGAGTTTTGTGCTTAATGCAGTCTTCAGTATTGCAGGTGACCTTGGGTGTTCTGCACCTTGTGTAAGCAACTGTCCTCTCATTGCCCACAGGACTCCAGTGAGAGTAGCCCGTCTGCTCCAGCCACTCAGTTCATCATGCTGCCTCTGCCTACTTACTCAGTTGTGGAGAACCCTTCTTCCATCAAGCTGGTCAGTAGTGGGGAATTAGGGCTCCATGACAGTCTTTTCTATTAACGTTCTTTTCCAAGGTCTTAGAGCCTTAGGATATGGCAGCCAGCAGTGGTCTTTGGGGGTCCCCTGGGCTACACATTGATGGTCAGGAGCCTTGTAGGTGCAGCTCCAAGATACTGTGTACAGTACCCTAAGTGAACAGACTGAAATGCCCTAAGGGTCAGTGTTGTGGCTGTAGCAAATTCTCAGAAGCATAATGACGTCAGAGCACTGGAGCCACTGACCTGGTTAAGTGTTATCACTGCACAGCTCAGAGATCCTTGAGGATGTGAACAAGCCAGGATTCTGGCTTTTGACTCAGTTGATGTTTTCCCATCAACTGAGATAGGTTCTTAAGTACATCATGGTTTTGGTGCTATTATAAGTAGTATTTTGAAAGTAACTGCTTAGTCCCTATTAGTATGTAGTAAAAAAGGGATTTTTTTTTAAGTTTGTATTTCATGCATGTGGGTGTTTGTTGGCATGTGTGTCTCTGTACTGAATGTTACGGGTGTCTGTGGAGGCTAGGGGACTGGAATTACAGGTGAACAAGCCACTGTGTGGGTGCTATGGATCCAGCCCAGGTCCTCTAGAAGAACAGTGGATGCTCCTGTGCCGAGTCAGCTCCCCAGCCCGTGAAGTAGATCTCTCACACTGCATCCATGTTCCACAAGTTGACCAACTCAGTAGTTGTAGTGGCTTGTTTGTAGATTCACTGGGATTTTCTACATACGCAGTCTGTTGCAGTTTTAGTTCAGTTTTTGATTGTTTTTGTGTTCTTTGCAGTGCAGGACATAAAATGTGTTAGGCATGTCTTCTGTGGTTGAAGCTGCATCCCCAGCCATTACCCTTTTCTTCCTTAACTTCATCATCTAGGTCTTCTGGTGTGGTACTGAATAGATAGATGTGCCAAAGACAGGTACCTGTGTTTCGTTCTTCACCTTAGAGAGCAAAGGTTCAGTCCTTACCGTTAAATATGATCACTTAACAAATATATTTGTCCTTTGTCAAGTTTAGGAAATTTCCTTCTATTTCTGATTTGCTAGGAGTGTTTTTTTAAGTCAGTGATGTATGTTGGATTTTTCAAATGCTTTTGTGTGTTTATAGAGGTGGTATGGGTTTTCTTCTCTAGTTGGTTGAAGTGGTAGATTTGGGTTTGTTTTGTTTTGTTTTGTTTTGTTTTGAGACGAGGTCTCACTTTGTGACTCTAGCTAGCCTGAAACTTTGTAGACCAGGCTGGCCTGAACTCACAAAGGTCCACCTGCCTCTGTCTTCCAAGTGCTGGGATTGAAGGTTGATGCCACCACGCCCAGCTGGAGTGGTCAGTTTCATTGTGTATTAAATGCTAATGCAAACCTGCACTTCTGGGGTAAACTCACTTGTAGTCATCTACAAATATGAACTTGTAGTTCACCCTCTTACATATTTGATTTTCTTTTCTTTTTCTTTTTTTTTTTTTTTTTTTTTTTTTTTTTTTTTTTTTTGGTTTTTCAAGACAAGGTTTCTCTGTGTAGCCCCTGGCTGTCCTGGAACTCACTCTGTAGACCAGGCTGGCCTCGAACTCAGAAATCTGCCTTCCTCTGCCTCCCAAGAGCTGGGATTAAAGGCATTTGCCACCACTGCTCAGCTCACATTGATTTTGATGTGCTAAAATTTTTTTTCCAATATTTATTAGATAACTTCTTCATTTACCTTTCAAGTGTTATCCAGAAAGTTCCCTATACCCTCCCTCCTCCCGGCTCTGCTCCCCTACCCTCCCACTCCCACATCTTGGCCCTGGTGTTCCCCTGTACTGGGGCATATAAAGTCTGCATGACCAAGGGGCCTCTCTTTCCAATGATGGCCAACTAGGCCATCCTCTTCTATATATGCAGCTAGAGACATGAGCTCAGGGGGTACTAGTTAGTTCATGTTATTCTTCCACCTATAGGGTTGAAGACNTGGCCCTTTTGTCTTGTTGACAGTATCTTTTGCCTTACAGAAGCTTTGCAACTTTATGAGGTCCCATTTGTCAATTCTTGATCTTACAGCACAAGCCTTTGCTGTTTTGTTCAGGAATTTTTCCCCAGTGCCCATATCATCGAGGCTTTTCCCCACTTTCTCCTCTATAAGTTTCAGTGTCTCTGGTTTTATGTGGAGGATGTGCTAAAATTTTGTCCAGACTTCTTGTGTGTCCTTTATCAGGGGTGTTGGTCTCACAAAGTGAGTTGGGAGACATAGTATTTCCTAGATGTGTTTCTGTTAGAGCCTCAGTATTTCTTTCAGAATTGTTTAATAACCAGTCGAGTCAGAGGAGAACTTTGTGGACAAATTTTTAATTATAAGTCTTAGTTTTAAAACATACACAGAAGTAGATTACTTATTTGGGGTATTTGAGATAGGGGTCTCAGGTTGGCCTGGCATTAACAGCAATTCTGCCTTGAAAGTGCTAGGATTATAGGTATAGGTGATTATTTTTGAGTTTTTAGTATTTTTAGGTTTCTAAAAAATTTTGATTCATCCATTAAGTTGTTAATTTCATTCATTCATTCAGGGATTCTGGTCTTGCTACATACTGTCTGGCCTCAGAGATGGTCTGAAACTTTGCTGCAGGCCTCTGTGCCCCTATCACGCCTGTATTTTACATGTGGGCAGAACCATTAGACTGTCCTGCTGACTCTGATGTAGTCCAGCCTACAGACACCCAAGCTTTAGTGGCCTCTATGTGCCTTGGCAGTTGAACATGGGAAATGTCTCGGGGTGATTATTTTTGAGTAGGGAACTCCTTCAGCAGCTCTCTCAGTCCAGACTGTCTGTCTTCTGAATTTGTATTTTCAAGAGTTGGAGCCTTTGAGGTGGGTCTTGCCTTCCAGGCATCTTGACAGTGTCCCAGTGTAGGGCTAACCGTTTCTCTTTCCCAGTTACAGCTACGTTCTCCACGCCTGCCTTGCTTTTTCCTTGTCAGTTGTGGATTCACATCTTTGCTTCCCTCACTGTAAATCTGAATAATAGCCGTGGGCAGTGGCTGTGCTCCATGCTATGCTTCTCTGCTAAAGAGATGGCCTATCACTATTGATTCAGTCTTACTCAAGTTATCAGGACACAAGCAGAATGCAGGCACTCTTTCTGAATATAATATCCCGGGATTCTAGCCCAGTTCCCATTAGAGTCCCTGATCTTTTCTGGAGCCTGACGGCTCAGGCTGGCCTCTCTGCATTCTGTTGGCCCTTTGTTCTTAACTTGCACCAGAATTGCTCGGTGAGCTCTGCTTACTGGGCTATAGGTTTTGGGTTTGTTTGTTTGTTTGTTTGTCAACTTGATTTCTCACACAAACCAGGCCTAATGGCCTATAAGCCATATGGTCATGTAGTCTAGGAATGGCTCCAGCTCTGGCAGTGTTTTATAGAGCAGTGTGTGTGTGTGTGTGTGTGTGTGTGTGTGTGTGTGTGTACCCTCTATAATGGCATTGTTGAGAGGATTGAATGAGATTCTGATACAGCGTTGAGCACTGTGTGCTAGCATACTCAGCTGCAGCCGTCGCTGCTGCGGCCGTCGCTGCTGGCACCTCTGGAGCCGTGGGGAGTTTGTTCTAAAGGACCTTTGTAAGAGTCAGCAGAGTCTTGGGCTGGATTCCTGGTTTTAACTCTAGTTTGTTTGTGTTTACAGACTACAACATACACCCGTCGGGGCCATGGGACGTGCACAAGCCCAGGTTGTTCTTTTACCTATGTCACCAGGCACAAACCACCTAAGTGCCCTACTTGTGGTAACTTCCTAGGAGGGAAGTGGATCCCAAAGGTAAGGTCGATTCCACAACAGGTCCCTAAGAACAGATGTTTTGTTTTGTTTTTAAGTTAATACTGGCTTGTTTTAAACCTTAAACGTGTCTGTGATACACATGGGTGTATGAGTGTGCTCGTTTGTATGAGTGAGAGTGACAGTGCATGTGTGCAGTGTCACACATTTGGAGGTCAGAAGGCAACCCTGGGTGTCGGTCAGTGCTTTTCACTGTCTGAGACAGGATCTCTTGTTCCTCACGCCCTGGTCTGTCCAGGAGCACTAGGATTGTAGCTGCAGGTCACTGCACCTGCTTTGTGTGGGTGCTGGGCTTAGAACCCAGGTCTTCACAGGTCCTCACACTCATGCTCAGGCGCCTTGGCCACTGGGGCCGCCTCTATCATCTTTTTTCCAAGCCAGAACATTTATGACTAACTGAAATCCTCAAGATGACCTGGATGCTGAAACAGCTGCCTTCTCAGGTTTAAGTGTTCCTTCTCAGAGTCCATGTCTGAAATGGGGATGGACGGGTTACAGGAGCCCCGTCTGCCCGCTCCTCATAGTGTTTGGTCTCCTAGCCTCGGCGCTACAGTTTGACTCCTCTAGTGCTTGGCAGGGCAGTCACATTTGCCACAGGTCACCTCTGAAGGCCTTGGAGCCACGGTGGCAGCACAGTGTGCGTCTCGTTGCAATGCTTCCCAAAGGGTGATGACCCTTTTGTCAGTTTGCTTCTACTGCTAAAGACATCCGAACAGTCACTTTTTTCATTTTTAGTTAGTGTCGTTAGTTTCATTTTCATTACATATAAAGTCATTTTTCTGTCAGTAGTTTCTTTGATGAAAAGAAACAAAATTAAAAAGTTATCCACAATCTCCTACCATCAGAAGAAAAGCCACTTCTAAAGGTCATTTTCTTATGTTTAAGTTATGTGGCTTTTTTTCCCACTTACTTTATGCCACTGGTTTTTGTTTGTTTTGTTTTTTAAGTACATTTATTCATCTTATGCGTGGGGGTTGTGCTGCACATGGAGGTAAGAGGACAACTTTTGAAAGCTGGTTCTCCTTCTCCCATGTGTGTTTAGGGAATCCCATGCATACCCTTGCCAACGAGTACCTTAACCCTCAAAGCAATCTTCTTGGCCCACCTTGAAGTATTCTTAAAAATACTGCCTTAGCCGGGTGTGGTGGGGCACACATGTAATGCCAGCACTAGGGAGGGAGGCAGGATTGGAAGTTCAGACCACCTTGGGCTACATAGTGAGTTCTAGGCTACCTGAACTGTTATTACCACAAAACTTTCCCATAAATGACTACTGTTCACTTGCACTTAATGTTAAGTATGGCTGTATACCCCCTGTTATAGCTGCATAGGTACTATTCTCAAGTGTAGCTTGTATTTTCCCACTCTTTAGCTCAAGATCCTTTTTTAATGCTGCTATTAAAAATGAAAGTCCTTAACCTGATACTCAGAGTTGATCCTGGGTTCACACTCCCTCCCTCCCTGCACCACCCCCCTCCTTTTCCTTTTCTTTTTCATTCATTTGAGAGAGTGTCATGTATCCCATGTTGACCTCAAACTGGTGAACTTCTAAACGTCCTACAGGGATTACATGTGTTCACCACCATGCCCAGTTCATGTGTGACTTTACCAGGTACCCCCTTCCCATCATCCCTTCTTTCCATATCTATCTGATAATATAGTCAAATGTAGTTGGGTTTTATGTGCTTAAAACCATTGTTGTTGGTTTTTTTTTTTTCTCTAGTTTCCTCTAGAACACCATTAATTTATTCTCACTCTGTTCACCCCAGTGTATTTTGCCAGCTGCACCAGGGATGTTGACTTTTGTAGTCTTGGTCTCCCTTCACCAGCTCATATGGGCCTCTGCAGTGCCCTGTTTCTATGCTTGTTCATAGCAGAGCATGAGCAGGCATGGGAGGCTTTTCAATCCCTTAGCTTCCAGGTTATTTTGTGTTTGTAATTTTGGAGTTTTTGTTGTATGCTTGGATTTTTTAAAACCTACTTTAGTAAGGGTCCTTAAATACTTTAACCTCCCTGCTAGCCCACCACGCCCCAGAGGCAGTGGAAAGGAAAGATTAATAGGGCAAAGGGGGATGTGGACCTATTTAGAAATAGTTCTTTGGAGTGTGCAATTACAATCTTCATTATCAGGATATCAGCAGTTCAGGTCACACAAATCAGCAGTAGTAGCTGGATTCACTCACAAACACCATTCACGAATCAGCCACAGCATTTCAATTCAGGAGAAACCACAAGGCTACGTGGAAGAGGCTGCTGCTGGAATGTCTTTCGGTTTTTCTCTACAAAGTCATGACTAAGGATGAGTGAAGAAGGCAAGGCGAAGCAGTGCTGTAGTATCAGTCAGCGAAGACCAGAGTCAGCAAAGCCCAAGGAAGACCAGCAGAGTGGCAAGGCGAGCCAGTGACACAGCGTCCTCACCCACTGTCTGTCCGGTTGTACTTAACCCTTTCCAAACATCAGTGTTCTCGCAAGGATCCACTTCCTGCAAAGCATCACATGCCTGTTTTCTAGGCAGCTTCCAGAAAAACATCGGGTGTCTGTTCTCAGCAAGGCATCCTCTCAGGACAGTTTCCGTCACCAAAGAAACTAGAAATTTCCTCTTCATTTTGTTTGTTCTTGAAATAGGTTCTCATTATGTTGCTAGAACATGGTATGTAGAACAGGCTGGTCACAAACTCACAGAGATCCATTTGTACAGCCTCTCGGGTGCTGGGATTAAAGGCATGCTATGCATAGTGTGTGTGTGTGTGTGTGTGTGTGTGTGTGTGTGTGCGCGCGTGCGTGCGTGCGTGTCTCACATGTGTGCATAGGTGTCTTGAGTGTGCACTGTGTGTGCGTTCACTTGTGCTTACCTCACCCCAGCATGCATGTGGAGTTCATAGGACAGCTTGTAGGAGCAGGTTCTCCCTGAAGGACTAAACTCAGGTTCTCCAGCATGGCCTTTACCCACTGAGCCATGTCACTGTCCCCCAGACATGGCTTAACATCGACTTTTCTTCATTAAATATGTATGCACTTGTGAGTACATGTGTGCCCCTTGGCATAAGATGTCAGTGGTTTGCTTATCACATGAGAACATTCTGTTTAGCTTCTTAACCCTTATCTTGACTTCCTGAGTCAGACTTCTTTTCCCTGACCAACAGAGTGAGTATGAGAAGAAAGTGTAGCATCCATGTAACATATCGTTGTAGGTGTAAAGGCAGCTCTGGTTATTGGCTACTTCAATTGATTATACTTTTCTGAAGAAAATTAAAGAGAAGTAACTTGCTAAATTCCCACAACTAATTATGCAGCACCTTTTCCACTAAACCATACTTTCTCAGGTATTATGATCTTATTAGCTGCAGAATCTAAGATTCAGATTTTAATTTTTGGGTTAGGCATAAACTGTTCTTTGAAGTTGCATACGCACACATGACAGTTGGAAAAATGATTGGCCCTTTCTTACGTTGTCCTTGGGATCAGACTGGCTAAAGTTAACCTGAGAAATACACACCCCAGTTCCCCATGAGTTAGTTGGAATAAAAGCTAGTGAGTAGGGCTGTGTGACTCAAGGCTTCATTTTCATGGGCTTTGACAGTGACTATTTAGCTGCGTGTGTTCAGTTCCACCTTAAAGCAGCATTTAAACAGTTGAGGTTGAGTCAATGACAAATATGAAATTATCTGGATAGTGCTTGTTCAATTTTTTTCATTATCTTTCTCCACAAACAGTTTTAAATAGCCTACTTGGTAGGCAGTGTACTGCTCAAAGATTGCATCTTAAGAGGTGAGTTTAGGCTGTTGGTTTGGGTTGACTTTGCCCTGTGTTGCTCTGAATAAGCTCTGCCCTTTACTTGTTCCTCCAGAGCTAGTCTGTGTGAGAATCCGAGAGCGCTGTGCTGTAAAGCTCCTGTAACCGTCACTGAAAGGTCATCTGTTTCTGGTCATTAGCCAGGAAAAGGACACTGCCCAGATGGCTGGAGAAGTCTGAAGGGATTGTGGTTGAAATGTTATCATGACATTAGCCACAGATAATATATTTCATACAACATCCAGGCAGGCCCTGTGCAGTGAAGAATTGGGCCACCCAGAGTGCTATCTTGCTCTGTCGGGTCTTCTAATGTCCAGTGTCTTTCAGAACTGAAGTCAAGAGACCTGAAGTGACTAATGTCAAGTCCAGTAGAAGCCAGAGGCAGTCAGTGCTGGGGCTGAGTCTAGCCACCAGCCAAGGCTTTTGTAGGGGCCACAATTTTTCTTCCTAATTACGGATGGCTTGGTAACTAATGTTTGTATTCCCTACCAGCAAGAGTCTAGTACACCTCATGGAGAACCCAGTCCTGCCATTTATGAGAAAATAATTCAGATAAAGCTTGCCCTAGATTGCACACATAATTAGGAGTGGAACCCATCTTTAGATTTTTCTCTTAGTTCATGTATAGGACCTTTCATAAAACCTAATCCTGAGACAAGTGTTTAAAAAATTAGTATACATATTTGTATTTGTGTGTAACTGCTGTTATTCCCACAGTTGTGCTTACTGAATAAAGCAAAGGCTGCAAGGACTTTAGAAGTAGATCTGACAGGCAGGAAAGGCATCTCTTGCCTATAGTCTCATCATTCTGGAAGCAGAGATAGACTATCTCTAAGAGTTTGAGGCCAGTATGGTGTATGGGTCTGTATAGCAAGTTTTAGGACGGTTAGGGCTCCACAGTGAGCCCCTGTCTAACTTCTGACATAATGAGCAGGTATGGGTTAGTTTGACTTTTTGAAGTTAATGACTTATGTGTAAGTCATTCCTGGTGTCTCACCTAGAAGAATCTGGGACTAAGGTTTGCTCTAAAGGAGTGAAAAGAGTGAACCTGAACACATTGGGATGAACTGAACCTCACAAAAAAGCTCCCACGGCAAACCACGTGGTACTACAGATGTCTGCTCTTTCTAGATGGGGAGAGCTTGGCGATGAAAAAGAAGCATGTTGGGAAGAGATTTTTCTACCAACTCCTGGGGTATCCAGTGCTTGAGTGAGAAGATCCTGAAACAGAAGCCTTAGATAAAGTCACTTTTATACTTGTGATCTTAACTCTTCTCCCTGGACTCATTTCCTTATTTATTACCCATGTGTTTTTAAAAGGGGGATCAAAAGAGAATATCTGTCAGCTATAAAATGCCTTTATGCATACAAGCTCTTTTATTTTTTCTAGGAAAAGCCAGCCAAAGTCAAAGTGGAATTGGCTTCGGGCGTCTCCTCCAAGGGTTCTGTGGTTAAAAGAAATCAGCAGTCTGTCACCACCGAGCAGAACCCCCCTAAGGAAAATGCTTCAAAACTCACTCTGGAGAACTCAGAAGCTGTAAGCCAGCTCTTAAACGTGGCTCCTCCAGGAGAAGGGGGTGAGGACAGAGAGTGGGAGGAAGTGATTGTCTCCGATGCTCATGTTTTGGTCAAGGAAGTTCCTGGGAATCGTGGTACAGCGGTAACTAAGATGCCTGTTGTCAAGAGTGGTGCCCAGGCTGAGGTCTCTCTGGGGACAACCGAGAATGACAGTCCTGGACCGGACAGACCACCATTGGCTGAGGGGACCAGCACCTCCAGTTTACTCCAAGCTCACAAAAAGTCTCCAGGGTATGCATGCCAGTGTAATTACCTATTATGGGGGCTATGTTTAGAACAGCAGCTAAGCAGAGACCCTGTTTGCTTTGTCAAGGATCCTTACAACGGTCCCGAGAGGGGCAGCAGAGCCCAGAGAGGCTCAGCACACTGCCTAGAGACACAGCCTGATCTCCCGACTGCTCCACCACCCAGGCCTTGTACTCTTTTCTGTTAGTCTTCCGAACAGCAGTCTTCAGCTAGTCTTCCTAGCAGTAGCTAAGATTTTACTGGGACAGCTTGTGAACAGAGTTTAAAAACCAAACCAGAACAAAACAAGCAAAAACCCACATGTGTTACCAATCCTGAATATGGAATTAGAAAGAGAGGACTTATTTTGGCATCCTGTGCAAAGATTCTTTGGCTGGTGGTCAGAGACTCAGTTGGACCTGATCTCTGGCTTCTGTTTGACCTTTGGTATATAGTCGCTTGATGTCTTATGACTAGTTGTGAAAGACCTTGAGTTGTAAAGAATATATCTCACAGATTATATGTGACTGATTATAAAGACAGGACAGATTGCTTGTAAAGCATTCAGGCTGGCGCCTTACAAAGAGAAAGGCAGGAAGTGTGGGCTTTTCTCTCCCTTTCCTTTCTTATTAGAGGCTTAATTGGCTTCTGTGTGTAGTGTCGCAGAATCTGTCTCTCATAACTGAAGACTCGTGCTCATCTCAGGAGTTCTCAGCTGGAGCAGCTTTGCCCACAGGGGCTGTTGTGGCGGTGCTGGGAGGTACCGTGGTTGCCACCGCTGGGAAGAGGTTTGCTGCTAACGTGTCAGTGGGGGACATACTGTTAAACATCCCGTAGCACAAGGGTAGCCTCCGCCCCTGGGGAATTGGCCTCTGTGAGACATCACTAGTTTCACATTTGGTTTCTAGTGGGATTTGTAAGGTTTTTTGTTTTGTTTTGTTTTTTGTTTTGTTTTGTTGTTTTTTTTGATTGATTGACTAGGAAATATGTTCACATAGTCCAAATTTTAAAAGTGTAAGAAATAAACACAGTTTTAAAAAAAAAATCTCTTTTCTATCCCCTTATGTAGTCCTTATTTCCCAGGGTCAGTCAATATTTCCAATTCTCTACTGTGTCAGGAATTATTTTAGACACAAACATGCATGTGTATACATGTATTTCCTACTTTTTTGGATTTACTGTTATGTGTATGGGTGTTTTGCCTGGACATGTCTGTGAAGCCTGTGTGAAATCTGATGTCCTTGGATACCAAAAGGGAGCATCAGATCCTTGGAGGTGGAGTTGGAAGCCACTTTGTATGGGTGCTGAGGATCGAACCTGGGTGTTCTTCAAGAGCAGCAAATTCCCTTAGCCACTGAATATCTTTGGCCCATTTTCTACTTTCTACACAGATGTTAGCAGTGTGAGTGTACTGCCAAGTCCACACCCTCTCTTCTCCTTAAAACAGTATGTACACTCTGGAGATAGATTGGTATGTTAAAGAGTGATTCTGTGGGCTCTGACTGGTACTTGGGACATAAGTCACTTTGGGGGCTGTGTGTGCTTGTTACCATTGGCACTACAAAGATGGAGACCAGCAGGGTTTATTGGCCACGAACTCAGTGCTGGCCTCATGGAGCTTGATAGGCTCCATGTAGCACTTGTTCTACTTAGAGGCAAATTCAAGAGTACAGCTATAATGCCTGTGGTTATCACATACCATAGACAGTGCTTTATTCTTGCATAGTACTTACTTATTTGGGTTGTTGAGCCTTTTCATGGAGCCTAGCGTACCCTTGTCCTCACCGTGTAGCTAAGGATGGCGTGAATCCCTCAACGCTGGTTTCTGTAGTCATAGGCCTCCAGGACATGTCTTCCTTCTAGGATTACAGAGGCCTTTGTGATGACTCACAGATACTTACTTCACCATATTTATGCTTAAAAACTTCAGGTCAGCAGGAGTGAAATTGCTTGTCCAGAGCCCTACAGATTAATAAAGTCTACAATTTAATTCCTTTTGTCTAAAAAGTATTATTTGGATGTTATACTTTGGCCTCCTTCCTTTCTCCAAATTTTCCGGCTTTCCTTCATGGTTGTTTTTTCCCCCTCCCTCTAGAGTTGACCTGTTCACCACTGGACCCAAAGCCCCAGAGCTTAAAGGCAGAGCACGAGGCAAGCCCTCCTTGCTGGCTGCAGCGAGACCTATGAGAGCAATCCTGCCAGCCCCAACAAGCGTTGGGCGGGGCAGCGGCGTGGGACTGCCCAGGGCCAGGCAGGCTCTCCCCCTGGGTAAGAGCTAGTTCAGATGGGGAGGAGGGAGGGGCTGTCTGGTGGTAAGGAGCCAGGAGTGGTGGTGGAGAATGGGAAGGAGAGAGTGGGGGAAACCAAATGGCTTTAAGTCACCAGGTTGGTTTCTGGTTCTCTCAGATAAGACTCCCGCTGTGAGGACTTGTGGCCTGAAGCCAAGCACACTGAAACAGCTGGGCCAACCCATCCAGCAGCCACCTAGCACTGGTGAAGTAAAGGTAAGACCCAGTCCCAAAAGGAGAGCTGTGTGGAAGTGTACTCAGTGTTGAATGTTTGAGTCACAGGGCACAGACAAAAGGCAGACGCTGCTTTCTGCAGTAATAGGCCTCTAGGTGGATAGTAATAACTGAAATTTCACTTCTAAGGTGAATACATACTTTTAAGCCTTTTATTTGGATATTTAGAAGTTTTAAAATAGACAAAAACAAAAGCATTTAATGAGCACCCATAAAATCTTTACCCATAATCACCTGTTAACATGTGATCCTGTGCCAGGAAGCTGGCTCAGCAGGTAAAGGCGCGCGCTGTTAAACCTGAAGACTTGATTGAGTTCAGTGCCCCAGACCCACGTGATAAGAGGAGGCCACCAGCCTTTGCATGCATGCTTCTCCGTGTGCACACAAGACAAATAAGTGCAATTCTTTAAAGACTTCCTGTATTTTTATTTATGCATACGTCTGTGACTATAGATTTGTATGCATGAGTGCAGGCATTCTCGGAAGTCAGAGGCTTAAAGGCAGTTGTGAGCTACTGATGTGAGTGCTCTTAACTACTGAACCATATATCCAGCCCCAGCCCCAGCCCCAGCCCCAGCCCCAGCCCCAGGTATAATTAATAACAACTTTAATTGTGTGAGTCCCATTTGCTCTCTTTGTGCAGAGACTTTATTCTGTAATGCTTCTTTGTGTATTTCTTAAGGACAGGGATATTCTTTTGCTAAATGTTAGTGTTCCGTTTTTAGATTCATACTCCAATTTGGTCTTTTAACTGGGCTTGTTTCCCATTCCATATAGGATATATAGGGTCAGGATAGTGCTGCGAAAGTCCAGTTGCACGTGTGGCACACCCACAGTAATCTCTGCTTAGCAGCCTGAGCTAGAGGATTGAAGCTCAAGGCCATCCGCACTGCACAGTGAGTCAGAGCCAGGGGCACAGCTCAAGGCCATCCACAGTGCACAGTGAGTCAGAGCCAGGGGCACAGCTCAAGGCCATCCACACTGCACAGTGAGTTAGAGCCAGGGGCACAGCTCAAGGCCATCCACACTGCACAGTGAGTCAGAGCCAGGGGCACAGCTCAAGGCCATCCACACTGCACAGTGAGTTAGAGCCAGGGGCACAGCTCAAGGCCATCCACACTGCACAGTGAGTTAGAGCCAGGGGCACTTAACAAGACACAAAAGGAGTGGGAGAAGGAGATGCACGCTTATCATGAAATTATCAAAGAATACATTTAAAACAGGGAAGAAAAGTGTAGAAATTTTTATATAAAAGAGGAAAATAAGTTCTGTCATGACCCTCCTTCCAGAGCTAACTATCTTGAAACTCTGGTAGGCTGAATTTCAGTGTTCCAGGTCTTGTTTTTAATGTGTGTTTGTTTTTTTGTTTTTTTTTTTTAAAGGTTTATGTGTGTGAGTGTTTTGGAGTTACAATGGTTGTGAGCCTGCATGTGGTTGCTGGGAATTGAACCTGGGTCCTCTGCAATAGCAGTCAGTGTTCTTAACCACTGGGCTCTCCCAGTAAGGTGTATTCATTCCTAAGATAGTGTCTAAAAACCATAGTATGGTTTTTAACTGTTTATGAGTTTGTGGCCTGTAACTTTTATTCAGTTTGGTGATTTTCCCTATTTTATAATTCCATGTACTTAAGAACATTTACTTGGTTTTTAATTTTAAAATAAGATTTTGCTCTATAATCCAGGCTAGCCTCAAACTTGTGATCCTCCTGTGTCCACATCCTAGGTGTTGGAATTACAGGCGTGTGCCGCTGGACTTAGTTTTCCCTGCAATATGCATCTAGAGTAGTTTTTTAAATCCCCTAAGCCAGTATTTTCCAGACATCCCCATGGGCCTCAGTATTTTGGTTTTGTTTTTGTTTGGTTTGGTTTGCTTTTTTGAGACAGGGTTTCTCTGTGTATCCCTGGCTATCCTAGAACTCACTCTGTAGACCAGGCTGGCCTCGAACTCAGAAATCCACCTGCCTCTGCCTCCCAAGTGCTGGGATTAAAGGCGTGTGCCACCACTGCCAGGCGTACAAGTATGTTTTTATATTACAGCCCAGTCAGTGCACACATGGAACAGTTAATGGAGGTTGTTGCCCTCCTGTGAGCTCGCGCTGGTAGTTCCCCTTCCCACTCAAAAGTAGTGTCTTCAACCTTGCGGCCCATAGCTTGAAAACTGTCACAGTCGAGATTGAAATGGGAAACCCACCACCATCTTCTGTCCATGCTTTTTGTTGGGTAACTTTCTCCGACTGCTCTGAATTTGTCTTGACAAGTTTAACTGAACAGTGTTTTGTTTGTGGCCCAGATGCAGTGACAGCCGCTGTTGTGTATGGGTCTTGGGTAGAAAGAAGTCCAGTGAAACTCCTGCTTATGTGCTTCATGTGCCTGTCACTGGGCAAGTCTTCAGGCCTTCTGTGAAGAGTTCCTTTTACTCAGCAACATTGTTCAGTTTGAAAAGTCACATCTCTTTGTTTCTCATAAACCAATTATCAACTTAAATGCACTGTTAGAGAATCATTTTAATTTACAATGCCATATCTTTTCATTATATAAGTATTATATATGCATTTCTTATAGACTATTTGTAGATCTTGGTAAAGTGGGAAAACAATAATCTTCCATTTGTTTCGTGACAGTTTAGCAGATAGACCTTGGACTTCCTTCTGTGCTAACAGTATTCAATTATGTATTTATATGAACAACTATTACAAATCTTATTGCCCCAAAGCAGGTGTAAATCTGATCTGTAGTTAAAGCTACACAGAGAAGTGTGTTAACCCATAGACCTGGATCTGACATTCAGCTTTATGGGTGCATTTGGAACATAGTTGTTTCAGGACCCAGGGCCTGATGATTTTGTGCAAGGCATAGAGCCAACACTGACTGACTTATTCTGATCCACAGCTATCCAATTGTGCAAGCAGCAGGACCCCTCAGTTGAAAATTGTAGAGGTGAAGCCTGACATGTTCCCTCCGTATAAATACAGCTGCACCGTCACACTGGTAAGTACGTGTGTGTCCTACTGCTGCAAAGTTGTGTTGAGTTTTGTGGTTGAAGGTTTGTTGGAATCTGGAGAGCCAGGAGCAGTAGCAGCAAGTGAGTGCATCAGGGTCAGCACCCCATCAGTGACACAATGGTAGTGGCTGGGGGAGTCTGCTGTGTGTGTGTGTGTGTGTGTGTGTGTGTGTGTGTGTGTGTGTTGTTTTCAGGTAGATACAAAGTGTGGGCCAGGACATTTTTAAAGAATAGTCAGAGATCAGAATCCAGTCTAGAGTTAATATGTTAACCTAGAAAGTGAGTTTTGGGGCTGGAGAGATGGCTCAGTGGTTAAGAGCACTGGCTGCTCTTCCAAAGGATCCAGGTTTGATTCCCAGCACCCACATGACAGCTCACAGCTGTTAGTAACTCCAGTACTGGAGAATCTGACACCTATCTTTTTCCTCCGCAGGCACCAGTCACACATGTGGTAGTGCACAGACAGACATTCAGGCAAAACACCCCCACCCAAACTAAAGTTAAATTAGAGAGAGACTGGGTGCTTGGGTGTTCACAAACAAGCTTAGGCAGTAATACACGTTTCTTCTCTAAAGCACAAAGATAAAAACTAATCACCTGTGTGGGTCTGAGAGGTCTGCTTGTGAAGCACCCAATCACCTGTGGGTCTGAGAGGTCTGCTTGTGAAGCACCCAATCACCTGTGGGTCTGAGAGGTCTGCTTGTGAAGCACCCAATCACCTGTGGGTCTGAGAGGTCTGCTTGTGAAGCACCCAATCACCTGTGGGTCTGAGAGGTCTGCTTGTGAAGCACCCAATCACCTGTGGGTCTGAGAGGTCTGCTTGTGAAGCACCCATGTGGCTCACCGCGCACTCCCACAGGAGTCTCCCTGCCTTGCTGTCGTACTGTTTCCAGAGCTGGACTTGAACCCATAACACTGCACCACAACCTGACTGCACTACATATATCCTTAACACCTTTTGTTTGGTTTGGTGTTTTTTTGAGGACAGGGTTTCTCTTTGTAGCCTTGGCTATCCTGGAACTCGCTCTGTAGACCAGCCTAACCTCAAACTCATATAGAGATCTGCCTGCCTCTGCCTCCTGAGTGCTGGGATTAAAGGAATGTGCCACCACCACCTGGCTCTCATTGCTTTCTAAATGATTTTGAGACAAGACTATTTTCTAGGCTGGCTTTGAACTCACTCTGTAATACTAGCCTACCAGCCTTGAAAGTATGGTGTGCAAGAGACAGACAGACAGACAGAGACAGTGCCAGCCCAAAGTTGATGCCAAGACCTTTTAGAGATCCCTGATACAGTTCATCCTGCTAGCTAGTTTTCTCTAAGAAACTCCATTTCTGCCTTCCATTGCTGGGGTTACAGGTAAGCTGCCACACCCACTTGGTATTTATTGGGCCTTTTACATCATTGCTGAGCCATCTGTCCGTTTTGTTTTTGTTTTTGTTTTTTTGTTTTTTGTTTTTTTGAGGCAGGGTCTTATGGGGCTCATGCTGGCCCTGAGCTTGCTGTGGAGTCATTGGGGCCAGCCTTGGACTCCTGCTCTTCTCCTCTCCCTTCCCAAGTGCTGACTACAGCTGTGCACCACACATCCAGGGGCTTGAGTTTCTGAATGTTGGAGTCAACTCCCTTGTTTCACAGATAGAGAAGGACTAGACTTGCATCCTTTACTGAAAGAGAAAGAGGGGGATTCTTAGAAATTAGGCTAAATCTGATTTGGTTTGTCATTTCCTTTAAACTAATAACCTGGCCATCCTAGTTTTTGGTTCTGTTCAAGTTCAGTCTCATTTTTGTAGTTTAAACACAGGTGGTGGCTTTTTTTTTTTTTTTTTTTTTTTTTTAGGATTTGGGCCTGGCTACATCGAGAGGACGGGGAAAGTGCAAAAATCCCTCCTGTAGCTATGTCTACACCAACCGACACAAACCTCGGATTTGTCCCAGCTGTGGTTTCAACCTTGCCAAAGACCGGACTGAGAAAACTCCAAAGGCCATTGTGAGTTCCTTCCCTGAACACTTACCTGGGACTTGAGTTGTGCTTTGGACTTGAGTACATGGTTAGTGAGGCTGTAGGTTCTGAACTTGACAAAGTGCCTTCTCTCTGAGCCTTGTCCTCAATGCCAAAATGGAACTTGGATGATGACCTAGTCCGCTTTACGCTTCTATAACAAAGTATCCTGGATTGGATAATTTAATACAGAGGTGGGCTATGTACTTACAGTTCTGGAGGCTGAGAATTCAAGAACAAGGTGTTGGTTGAGATATGCTTAGTGTCTGATGGGGGTTTTCTCTGTATTGTAACATGGTAGAGAGAGGAGCTCACTTCATAACAAAGGTATCCTAGAGTAACTTGGATCTATTAATTTATTATGGATTAACCCATTTGTAAAGATAAGAGTCTTTGTAACTTTCAAGTTCCATATATGACCTGTACTTGCAACTCTTGAAATTAAAATTACCATCACTTGGCTGGAGTGGCATTCGGTCCTTCCTGCTCTCATCTCTGATTCCAAAGGAATAATGTGACTCAGTCTCATCACAGCAGGGAGTCAGGGAATCCGTGGTCTTCTAGCCCATTCTGATGATACATACTCTTTCACGGCCATTCATTCATCCATCAAGCATATGTTCTATGCCATATGAGCCTGGTGTTCAGAGATGACTGCCAACTGCCCCTTCCCTGAGGTACTTTTAGTCTAGTTCAGGAGAAAAATAAGGAGCCATACAATTACAGGCAGGGAGACAGAAGTTGTTCTTAGCAAAGAAAACATCCTCTTATTATTATGCAGTTAGCTTCTACAGAGGTTTGTAACCCATATCTCTTGCTGGTTTGGAGAATCAATAGGCAAGCAGGTCCCTGTGCTTATCAGTCAGGGTCACTGACTGTATTAGTTACCTCTCCTCATTGCTCTGACCAAAGACCTGGCAAGAAGCACCTTAAAGGAGGAAAGGCCTAGCATGGTAGGCCATGTCTTTAATCCAGCACTTGGTGGATCTCTGGAGTATGTGGCTAGCCTGATCTACATAGTGAATTCCAGGACAGCCAGGGCTACATAGTGAAACCCTGACTCAAAAAGAAAAGAAAAGGAAAAAAAAAAAAAAAGGAAAGAAAAAAGAGGAGAGTTTGTTTTGCTCAAGATTTGGTTTAAGGGCTACAGTTTGTTTTGACCAGGAAGGTGGGGTGGCAGAATAGCCTGAGGCTGTACCACTGTGATCTTGGCTCACAACTGCGCAGATCAGGATTCAAGAGGAATGCTAGTGTTCTGCTGACTGGCACCTTACAGCTTATGTAGTCCATTTTCTCCTTCCACCATGTGAGCTACTGGGATCAAACTCAGGCTGTCACAGTCGGTGTCAAGTGTCTTAACCTGTTGAGCCATCTCTCTGGTCTCCTTTTCCCTCTTTATTCAGTAGGCACTTGAGCTTGTGGGTTGGAAGGAGGGGGTCTGTACATTTTCAGGTTGATCTTCCCTCCTCTGTTAACTTCTATGGAAACACCCTCACATCCAGAGGAGCGTCTCCTAGGTGAATTGAGATGAGCCATGGTGACTGAAGACGACAGTGAAGGGTTGTATCAGGGAGCACGGAGGAGGCAGGAGGTCCATTCAGAACCCTGTCCCGGAAGTGTATAAAGCTCTCCTTACCCTGAAGCCACCCAGCATTGAAGACAAGACTTTCTGTAGTCCAGCTAGATACACATTGATACGTCTACTCCTAGTCCTCACTGAGTCGCAGGCACTCTGCTGCTTGCATGATTTGCCATATCTAAACGAATCTGTACAGTGGTGCTGAAAGATCAGTAGAAAATGTTTCTTTAAATAGAAGGAATATGTATGTTAGAGTTGTGGAAGCTGAAGTATCCAAGATGCTAGCACAACTCGGTGTCTGACTAGGGCTCACCTTCTAGCTTCTATGGGGCACCCTCTTGCTTTGTTTTCACACAATAAAAGCTACAGAGAGCTTCCCTGATACATTCGATTGGTTGAACAGCATTGGCCTTAAATCTGTGGTCTTCCTGTCTTGTCCTCATGAGGCTCTGCCATGACTCATCATCTCCTGAGGTCCTACCTCTACCAAGTGGTAGGATTTTGACATGAATTCTGGAAGGATATAAATCACCAACATTATAACACAAAAGACCACCCATCCAGGAGTGCATGGTGAAAAAGCCAACTTTGAGCATCCTTTGTAGGAGGTGTGCAGACCTTTTCACTGGAGCAGGGAAAGTAGCCTCAGTACCTCAAGATAATGATGAGTGACGGAACAGAACTTCCCCCATTCAATTCACTCACTCTTCCTGGGCCTACCTGCCTCTCTGGAAGGTGGGTTTGAGGTTGCTGTCCATCTCTAACAGTCTGCAGTCGTGGTAGCCCTTTGATAAGTCTGTCTGCGTGTTGCAGTGCCAGCATCAGAACAGGAGAAGTGAGCAGAGGGAGGGAATTCAGACCCTTGGATGAGGGTAGGCGCTTCTAGAGAGTTGCCCTCATCTCTGCCATCTCTTCGCACACCTCCTGTGATTGCTTGTATTTTTGTCCTTTGTTTCACAGATGAAGATACTAAGTTTCTGAAAAATCACACTGCCTCAGGGTCCCACATGTATAGCCACAGTGTCCCCAGATCTCTTGGCCTCCCAGTGAGTGGGAGCTAACAGTTAAATCTGTTGCCAAGAGAGATGCTTTATTTGGTAGAAAAACTGAGTCCCAGAGAGCTTTTAGCGGTATGAGGAGTTATTAGCAGAACTGAGAAACATTATTTTTCCCCCGAGTCATGGCCCACTCCTCTGCTCTTTCTATGACTCTCTCCTGAGGCCATCTTAACCTCTGCTTAATGACTTGACCTGCTCTTCCTCAGGAGGCAAGCTCACCACACCCCGATGTGCCAAGTACCACAGAAGCCCTGAACACAACCCAGAGGGAGACCCAGCGTCAGTCCACGCTGCAGCTGCTGCGGAAAGTCATGCAGATTCCTGAGAACGAGTCAGAGCTGGCTGAGGTCTTCGCCTTGATTCATGAACTAAACAGCTCTCGACTTATCCTGTCCAACGTGAGTGAAGAGACAGTCACCATCGAGCAGACCTCTTGGTCGAATTATTATGAGTCTCCATCCACGCAGTGCCTTCTCTGTAGCAGCCCATTGTTCAAAGGGGGACAAAAGTAAGCATCCCTTCACTCAGCCCATGCAGCCTTTCTTCAGACAGCATTACAGTCAGAACCTGGGAAGATGTTACCTTGTGCTTTCCATAGGTTTCCTTCACCTTCTCAATTGCCGATGGGAAAATAACTAGCAATTAGGGACTGGAGTTTGCTCTGAGGTTAAGAGCAATTTCAATTCCCAGCACTTCCATGGCAGCTCATAACTATCTGTAATTCCAGTTCTAAGGACTCTGATGCCCTTTTCGGACCTCCCTGGGCACCAGACAGCATGCGCATGGTATGCATACATACATGCACAGAGTGTACATACATACGTGCAGGCAAAACATACCATAAGATAAATAAATATTTTTTACATTTTTCTTCTCTTGAATTAGCAGTCAATTTAGACATGCTAAGATTTAGATATAATCTAAACCCTAGTCAGGCTTGTTATCACCAGCCTGACTAGGGTTTAGATTATATCTGGCCTGCTTAGCATAGAATTTGTTTGAGTTTTCCGTGGAAATCACTTGAATCATATAATAACTTGAGAGTTAGATGTCCTTGTAAGTACAGTTTCAGAGCTTAGATCTCAATGAAATGGAGACATTCACATAGAAAATCTT
Source organism: Mus minutoides (assembly GCA_902729485.2). Lineage (NCBI taxonomy): Eukaryota > Metazoa > Chordata > Mammalia > Rodentia > Muridae > Mus > Mus minutoides. Next base: position 79,636 of record LR753563.1, read on the forward strand.
GGAAACAGAGGTCAGCACATTCTTTTGCTGGTTGCAGAGTTTTGCTTCTGACCATAGCCTGTGGCCTGCATAAAGAGGCTGATTTCCCTCTTGGTTTTCGTTCTGGGTACTAGCTCTCTGGCCGGGCCCCAGGAATGCTGGCTCCTGACAGCTAACCGGCTGCAGGTGGTGACTGCCCAGGTGAAGATGTGTCTGAACCCTCATTGTTTGGCCTTGCACAGCTTCACAGACATCTACACAGGTAGGTGCCAACCTTCTGTGTCCTCAAGCACCCATCTTAGCAGCTTCTGAAGAATCAGTCTTTGCCATGACTATCTCTGCTTCAGCAACCTTGGGGGTTGGAACAGTAATAACCCTTCACAACCAAGTTAGTTTAAAAATAACATCACTAGCCAATCAGTAGTGACATACCTTTAATCCCAGCATTTGGGGGGACAGAGGCAGGCAGATCTCTGAGTTTGGAGCCAGCCTGGTTTTAAGTTGACAGCCAGGGCTACACAGTAAAACCGTCTTGAGAAACTAATAAAAATTCAATAAAACAACAGCTCTCAGCTCACTTTTAACCAGCCTTCAGGAAACAGACAAGTGGAGCTCTTTGAGACCAGCCTGGTGTTCTTAGTGAATTCTAGGCCAGCCAGGGCTACTTATGAGACCCTGTCTCAAAGCTGACCTTCATTTTAGGAAAAAAGCTGGTAAATACACAAGTTAGAGAAACCAAAGTGATCCTACCTGAGAAAAAAACTCTTGCCACGACTCTGTTCTTCAGGCATATTTACTGTCTACAGAGTCAGGAGCTAGAGACATGTGTAGCATTCTAGTTTCCCTGAAGAGAGGGAGAGCACGCTGAGTATTGTAGAATGTGCTATCTTAATTTGACAGTTTAGCATTGACTTAGTCCTCTGCCAGCAGACAGAGAACCTCTTTTAAAAGGATGACGGGGGCTCTGCATTACAGTCTTCTTACTGCTGAAGAATTAATGTGCGTCTACTTCTTGTGGCCTCATTCTCAAAAGTGGTGTTGCTGTATTTCAGCTGCCCTTTATTCACCATGCTAAACTGTAGACAGTTTCCTTTCCTCTTTCCTAGGCTTGCTTTCTCTGGTTCTCTGCTCTCTCTCTCCCGTCAGCTCCCTCCAAACACATGGTTGCTTTCCCACCTTGTGGCTGGCTGACCTCCTTGTCAGCTCAACTCCGGGTGTGGCTTCTTTCACCTCCAGCATTCTCCTGTGGGCAGCTGCCGAGATTTACAGCTTCCTACCCTGGGATTTTTCTTTAAATGCACAAATAAAATTGTCTTTGAACCTCAAAAAAGCAAACAACAACAAAATCCATGCATCAATTGCTGTGAATGTGAATCCTAAATTGACGTACAGAATTTGTGCTGAGGATTAAAACATACTTATTCTTTGTCTTTAGAACCTTATGTTGCCTTATTTTAAATTCCTGTTAAATCTTGTATCGCCAGTTAGTACTTAATATTATTTTGTGATCTTAACAGTTTTCCATTCTCATTTTTCTCCCCTGTATTCTTTATATAGGTTAGTGTTGAGGTGCGAGCATGCGCGTGCACACGTGTGTGTGTGTGTGTGTGTGTGTGTGTGTGTGTGTGTTTTAATTAAAATTCTGTTTAAATTTACATAGAGTACCCAGCACTTGGGAGGCAAAAATAGGTAGATCACTGTGAGTTCTAGGCAAGCCTGGTCTACATAGTGAGTTCCAGGACAGTTATAACCACATTTACCCTGTCTCAAGAAATCAAAAAATAAAACCAAAACAAATAAAAGAATTCCTTTGTCGTATTTTCCGTGAGTTCTGACAAATGTACTGAATCACAAGGCAGTCGAGCCTCTTGTTATCATTGAACTCACCTTGTTTGGTAGCTGTTTAACTCTCATTCTTGTGGTGCCCTTCACTCAAGAGCAAGTATAATATATAATGTAAATTTAGCAGCAGTTTGTAGTCCCCTGACCCTGGTTCCTGTGTTTTAGTGTGCATCAGCAGAGCCTCTTTATCAGTGACTAAGTCCCCTCCCCGTGGGTGTGCCTGCTAGTCTAGCCTTCCTGCTGAACAATGAGTGCTACCACTGTTTTGACAATTACAAATTTGCCACAAACATTTGTTTACAGATTGTGTGTGAGCATATATTTTCATTTCTTCTAAGGAAGTACATGATGGTCCAAATGGTAGGTATATGCTTAGTATTATAGGTGACTGCCAAGCCATTTTCCAAAGTGACTTTTCCTTCCATCACTGTGAGAGTTTCAGTTTGAGCTGTATACCAGCACACAGTGGTATTTTTAGCCCTCCCAATTTTATATGCAGTGGTATTACAGTACCACAGTGACCAATGGTGGATATGTAGTTTTTGAAGTTTTTGTTTTGATTTTACTCTTTATGTATTTGTGTGTGCCATGGTGCACAATGGAGATCAGAGGACAACCTTGGTGTTAGTTTTCTTTCTACCTTGTTTGAGACAGAGTTTCTTTTTGGCTGCTGCCTAGGACAGGGTGGGTAGCCCAGAATTCTGTTGACTCTGCCTCCCATCTTCCTGTAGGAGAGCTGAGGCAGAGCTGATAGACTGCCATGCCCCCTTACCTGGGTTCTGGGGATTCAGACTCAGGTCCTCAGACATGGCATATACTTTACCCACAGAGAGATCTCCCCAGTCCTTAATGTGTTTTTAGCCTGGGGTTTGTTCTGTGCCCAGAACGGCCGAAAAACCTCCGGGATAAGAGGTGTGTGACACAATGCCCAGCTTCTTGCTGGTTTGTTTTCAAGTGGCCTCTGAGGGTTGAGCCTAGATCAGGGCATCACTTTACTGATGGAACTGCCCTTCCGGCCCCTATGATTCATCTGTTTAATTGTATAAAAAGATGTATTTATGTTTATGTCTTGTGCGTATATATGAGTGCCTGTGCGAATGGCTGTGATCTACACGGCGTTGGTACCAACGGAGACCAGAAGAGAACGTTGGATCCCCTGAAACTGAAGGTGTAGGTGGTTGTGAGTTACAACATGGGTGCTGGGAACTAAACCCAGGTCTACCGCAAGGGCAGTGAATGCTCTTAACTGATGAGCCATCTCTGCAGCCTCTTTACCTAACTTCATTTATGTAAAGTGTAAGGTCCGGATACAGTTCATTTGTTGCATGTGAGTGTTCAGTTTTTGCACCAGACTTTGTAAGAGGGACGATCCATTCTCCATTGATTTGCCACTGTTTCCTTCCTGAACCTCACTTGCCCTGTGTCCACAAGACTGCTTCAAGGCTCTAGAATGTCCCATTGTTTATCTTTGCCAGTGCACACAGTCTACTTGTTCTGTCTTTTTGGTGTTTTGAGACAGTGTCTTAGGGTTTTACTGTTGTGAACAGAGACTATGACCAAGGCAACTCTTATAAGGACAACATTTAATTGGGGCTGGCTTACAGGTTCAGAGGTTGAGTCCATTATCATCAAGGTGGGAGCATGGCAGCATCCAGGCAGGCATGGTGCAGGAGAAACTGAGTGTTTTACATCTTCATCTAAAGGACACTAGGAGAAGAATGGCTTCCAGGCAACTTGAACAAGGGTCTTAAAGCCCATACCCACAGTGACACAAGGCCATACCTCCTGATAGTGCCACTCCCTGGGCCAAGCATATTCAAACCACCACAGGGTCTCAATGTAGCCTTAACTCTCATGAGGTTTGCTGTGTAGAACAGGTTGGCCTTGAAGTTGCTGAGATCTATCTGCCTCTGCTTGGATTAAGGGCACATACTTCCATAATGGACCCCAGTACACACTGCCTCTGCCACTGCAGCCACAGAGTAAGTCCTGTCAGGTAGCATGAGTCCTCCCACCTTGTTCCTCAGGAGTCTGTTTATCAGTGTGTATGGTCCTACTAGAAAGCTCGTGGAAGCTTTGATGAATTTATAGACCAATTTGAGGAATATTGTTTAAAAGTATTGAGTCTTCCAATCCAAATATGGTCTTAATTTTTTTTTAACATTTTCTTGTATTACATTTTTGTTTTAATTTGCCTTGGAGACTATTTTGCTATTAAATACTTTCATTAAGAATTTTACATTTTGTTAGACTTATATCGACATGTGTTTGTTCTGTTTTAAGTGTTAAACAGTTGGATCCAGCTGTTGTTGGTAGAGGTGCTCCTTTGTTGACTTGTATGTTTTATCAGCTCTGAGAATGTTGGAGGATGCTTTTCTAAAAGTTTGCCAATTACAGATTAAAAACTGGCATATTGTTTATTGATTTGTTTTATTTCTTTGATTAATCAATAGGGTAGAGATCTTTTATATAACCCTAGGATGAGGTTATTCTGTTGTGAATTATATTTGTGAGTGTTTCCATTTTCCTTGGCTTTTTGTGAGATTTCTCCCAGTTTATTGTCTTTTTGTGTGTGGTGATTTGGGGAACACCATGGGTTTCATTTGTTTGGTTGGGTTTTATGTTTGTTTGTTTGTTTTGTTTTGTTTTTGGATGGCCAGAGCTTTGCTATTGTGGTTTCAGCCTTTACCATTGTGCCTAGGAAGGCCCTCCCCACCCTGTGACCTCATGACTGGAGCATGTGCTCCATTTTTTAATGTCACATTTGTGCGTTTTGTTGTATATAAGTGACCCTGACTTGACTGCATTTAAATTTACCTGAATTTTTATCACCAGGGTGATCTTCCAGCCCATGTTAGGGCCCCCACCTTCCAGTGCTGAGGGCCACCCTGACGTTCATGCTGTAATTATGTACGAACTTGGAAGAGTAAGCTGGAGACAGAGAACCCTTTCTTTTTTTGAAATTGGGATAAAACAAAAACATGCTATACAGCGTGTTTCATTCAGTAGTGGCTTATGCACAACTTCATATCAGAGCACTTAGGTGCCCTCCCCTCTTCTAAAATGCATTGTTCTGTTTGGTCTGTGCTGTAACTTACTCCTCTGTAGTAGACATTCATTTGCTTGCACTGTTGGTGCTACAGTGATCCTTTTGTTTATATTAACCTGCAGGTCTCTTTAATGTGGGAAATAAATTGCTAGTCAGCCTGGACTTACTTTTCGCAATCCGGAACCAGATTAAGCTGGGAGAGGACCCCAGAGTGTCTGTCAGTGTGGTGCTGAAGTCTGTACAGGAACAAACAGGTAAAGGTCTTGCCTTCTTTTCCAGCTCAGTCCTGAGTACTCTGACCAGCCTGGAGTTTTGATTAATACAGTCTTCATTCAGAGTTTTATAAATGCCAAAATGACTTCAGAAAATGTTTTCATGCATCCAGGGGCCTTTAGCAAGAAATCACAACTGACTTAGAATCAGGTCCTTCAGTCCTAGATAAACTTGGCTCTGTAGCCTGGTAGTCAGACTCACTCTGGCTCCCAGTTTTAAGGCTCCCGTGGAGACCCAGCTGTAGGGACCACATCCTTTCCTACCTAGAAAGTCAGTCTTCCATCTGCAGTTCTCCTGCCTGCTCCTCACCTGTCCCACCCTCTAGTCCTGTGCTCTGTCTCAGTGGGGCAGTTGACACAGTTTAAGACTTGGCTCTGCCACCCGGTGGCAGTGTGGTTTTGAGCAGTTGGTTCTGTGTATCTATCTAGTCATAAAAGATGGCAGTACTAACTCCTGGTTCATAAAGAATTAAAATCAAGTAAGAAATAGCTAGGTAGTATATTCAAAGCCCTCAATACCGACATCTAGTACCTAGACGGTGTTAGTTCAAGGTAGCTGCCCTCTGATTGGAGTTGCCACCAGAACACTTGTAGATTGCTGTCCTTGCCGGCTCCTGGCTGGTCCTAGTGCTTTTAGGGTCTTCTTCTGTGACGGCTTGCTGTCCTTCCAGAGAAGACGCTGACCTCGGAGGAGCTGAGCCAGCTGCAGGTGCTGTTGTGCAATGGCTATTGGGCTTTTGAGTGTCTCACTGTTCGAGACTACAATGACATGATCTGCGGGATCTGTGGTGTGGCCCCCAAAGTGGAAATGGCTCAGAGGAATGAAGAGAATGTGCTGGCACTGAAGAGTGTGGAGGTAAGTCCCTCTCAGCCACTATAGCCACTTTTAAAACTGTCCTGCTATTCCAAGGATAGATGGCTCCAGTCCTGTCTATGTGAGGCAGTGGCTTTTTCCTCCTATAGACCAGTGTTTGATTTGAGAAACATCAGAGAGCAACATAGTTTGCAGACCAGGCTGCCCCCAAACTCACAGAGATCCACCTGCTTCTGCCTCCCAAGTGCTGAGATTGAAGGTATCTGCTGCCACACCAGGCTCTGTTCTCCCTGTCTCTCCATCCCACACACATGCTTACTTTTTGTGATGCTGCAGATTGACTTCAGAGCCGTATGCACGCTAGACAGACACACTACCTAAAGAGTTACACCCCTAGACCTTGTTTGTTTCCTTACTAAGACTTGAACCAGGAACAGTATAGGAACAGTATAGCAGGTCATGATGATGTAGGGAGTAATGAAGTGTGTGAGGTTTGGGGGTGGACCCTACCTGTATAGGCAACATAGCTCTTTAAGGACAGGTACAGAGTGAAATAAAAAGCCGCTGGAGGTGCTAGGCAGGTAGTATGAGCTGGTATTGGTTCTGAACTACAATCTACATGGGATGATTTTGTAGGTTGTGATAAAAGTCCAAGGTACATATGAACCCTGTTATAAAAGAAGAACAGCAAAAACAGATAGCTGTCTCCTGCTTTCAAAAAAAAAAAAAAAATGAGGGACTGAAGGGGTGATTCCACAGTCAAGAGGACTTGCTGCTCCTGTAGAGAACCTGGGTTCATTTCCCAGTACCCACACGAGGCAGCTCACCATCACTATAACTCCAGTGCTAAGGGCTCTAGTGCCTGATCTGGCCTCTGAGGCACCTCACACACATAAGTGCACACACAAAAATAAATACATCTTTCTTTAAAATCAGACATTTTAATAGAAGAGACTAGAGCTGATTATACATGAAAAATATAGATGCCTGAGTCATGAATAAAGTAATAGTGCATCAGGTCCAGCCACAAATGGAGTAATAATATACCCTGGCCAAACTTACTATCAGGGAGCAGAGTTATATATCTCAGTGTGTTTGCTGGTTAGATGGCTCAGTAGTTAAAAGCACTCTCAAGTGCTTGGTGATCTGAGTTACATCCCTTGGATGGTACCAACATGGTGGAAGGAGGAAACCAACTACAAGAAGTTCTCTGATCTCCACATTTTGCCCATGTGTGTGTGCGTGCGTGCGTGCGTGCGTGCGTGCGTGCGTGCGTGCGTGCGTGCGCGTGTGTGTGTGTGTGTGTGTGTGTGTGTGTGTGTGTGTGTGTGTGTGGTGACTTTCCCTTGATTACAGCAAGGGTATATGCTACTTGTGCTGGTCACTAGATTGGATTAAGAATCACCATGGACACCAGCCTTGGCGGCATATTTGGAAGGAGTTTCCTAGGCAGATCTACTGTAGTAGAAACACCCCGTAGTCTGGCTGTGCATACGGGAGAGGGAAGCTGAGCACCAGCGGTCACCTGCTTCTCACTGCAGGTACAGCTCCACCAGCTGCCTTAGGATTCTGCCACAGCAACAAGAGCGGTGACTAACGTCCACCGTGATAACTAGAGAGGTGGGTGGCACTGTAGTAACTGAAGTGGCAGGTGCAGCTCTGGTGAATAGCCCCCGTGTGCTCAGCATGAACATGTAAGCATGTCAGTGTTTTGTCTTGGTTGGTTTTGTTTGTTCATATTCCTGTCTTAGCCTTCTTGGATTAGATATAGCTCATACTCACACATATTCTTATTGTATGCTGGTTTCTGTTCAAAGGATAGAATGGCTAGGACTTGCTTCATTGCTTCAACAGATACATGCCAGCAGCAGCCTAAGGAAGGAAGGGTTGCCTTTGTCTCACGGTTTGAGAGTATGCCTCATACAGGTTGAAAAGTGGCCTAGCATTGACATTTCATGCTGGAGCTTGATCCAGGCTGTGTATATGCTGAGCCAGTTCTTCACTGCCGAGCAGCGCCTGCTCTGCAGCTAGTGAGTCAGCCACTGGCTCTGATCAGAGCAGTACGGCCAGAGCCACACTTGGAGGGCTGTGTAAGGTTCCCGCTTCATCCAACAGCACAGCACACATTTTATAATTGGAATGATGCAGAGATTAGTGTAGCCCTTGCACAAGGATGAAATGCCAGTTGAAGCAAAAACTAAACTGCTTGTAAGAAAAGTCGCACAGCACTGAGACTCCTTGGTAGGATGCTTGTCTATGTGAGGCCATGTAGTTGGTGTCTGTGACTGCAGAGACAGGGAGTCCGCTTAACATAAATGCTGGGTGCCTGTAGTAGATAAGTCTTTGCTCCAGGAGGGGAGGTAAGAGCTGAGTGTGTCAATGACCTGGAGAGCCTGAAGAAAGGCTTCACGAGGCCTTGGCAGACCATAGAATTCTCCTAAGCAAACTTCTGTTATTCTTGGTGGCTAGATATAGAAACTGAGACTGTGGTTTGAAAGTTAAACCTAAGTCAACATTCCTTTATTTTTCCTTTTTTTTTTTTTTTTTTTTTTTTTAATTATGTGGAACTACATCTCATGTAGGTATGTATGTGTAGGTGAGTACAGGTGCCTTTGGAGTCTCTGGAGCTGGACTTACGGGTGGCTGTGAGCTTCCTGGTGTTGGTCTGGGAACCAAACTCAGGTCCTCAGTAAGAGCAAGAAGTGCTTTTAACCACAGGACATGCTGTGAACAGAGCTGTAGAAGCAAGGGGCTTATTATTATTTGGTCTGGGAGGTATTATAGTGCAAGAGGAAGAAACAGTGGCTTGGTATTGAATTGACAAATTCAGGGGTATCTTGGTAGTGCGTAGCTGTCAGGTTCTTGGTCTCCCAGAGTCTTGATTTCTTGATGAGTTATAAGATCATACTGTATTGTTACTAATCTGTGGACATACACTTTGCCTGTTTTTTAATCTTTGTTTTGTTTTTCCTTTGCCTTTTTTTATCTTGACTACATTGTAGTTTACCTGGCCTGAATTCTTGGGCTCCAGTGAGGTGAACGTAGAGGACTTTTGGACCACAATGGAGACGGAAGTGATTGAGCAGGTTGCGTTCCCCACGAGCATCCCCATCACCAAGTTCGATGCCTCTGTCATTGCTCCCTTCTTCCCACCGCTCATGCGAGGAGCTGTGGTCGTCAACACTGAGAAAGACAAAACCCTGGACATGCAGCCAGTACCCGGTAAGACCGTCTGGTGGCTACTTGGATTAAGAGGATGGTTCAGTCAGGGACTTTGTCTAGCTGTGGCGAGGCACGGTAGTATACACCTTTAATCCTGGCTCTTGGGAGACAGAGGCAGGTGGATCTCTGTGAGTTCAAGGCCAGCCAGCCAGGACTACGTGATAAACCCTGTCTCCAAAACTGATAGAAAGAAATACTTTTTACATTATGACCCAGAATGATACCTACACTCCAGCATGTGTCACATCTATAGGTAGAAGCTTGCACAAATCAGAAGTTTTCCTATACAGATATAATAATATATCTGTTCTGTTTTAATTTTTTAAAGTCTGAAAACAAAGTATTTTCTTAATTTTGTCAGTGCTCTATGTGACAGGCTGGTTATAAACATTGTTTCTTAGTGTTAGCTCATGAGGCTCCTCTCCCTCATTTCAGCTACTTCACTCCAGAGCTCTGCCCTCTGTAAGCTAGGTCAGGAGCATAGTATGTAGAGATCATTTTTTAAATGACATCACTAGACCTCAGTGATCAAGAGCATTTGCTGCTCTTGCAGAGGAGCTGAGTTCCGTGCCCAGCACCCACATGGTGGCTCATAATCACTTGTGACTCCAGTTCTAAGGGATCTGATGCCCTTTTCTGACCTCCATAGGCATTGGGCATGTACATGGTGCATATACGTATGTGCATGCACTCACAGATAGAGATAATGTAAAGTAATAGCTCCTCTTCTTGTTGCTACAACATCTGAAACATAAGAGCTCTTGGTTCTGAAAACAGACTGTGGGTTAAAAGGTGAGCTTTGTGGGGTCTTAGCAATGACTGTCTCTGTTACCAGATATAGGTATTTCAGGGCCATGGTCTAGTGAGAGCCTTCACTAGCACTTACATTTCGGTAAATGCCTCAGCTATCAGTGAAGCGCATACATACATGCACACATGCTGCTCCTTGTCTGCCTGACACCCTGTGTGTCTCACCTCAGTCTCAAGCATGAGGAACTAGCCACAGTGTTGCTGTCAGGTTGCTGTCAGCAGCGCGTCCCATAAGCACTGTTCTGTGTTTCAGGCAACGGCAGTGCCTTGGTGAGACTGCTGCAGGAAGGCACCTGCAAGCTTGAGGAACTTGGCTCCTACGGTGGGGAGGAACTACAGTACCTTCTGGAGCAGTGCGACATCCCCTTTAGCCCAGAAGACTCGAGGGTGAGTGTCGGGAGTGGAGACTAGGACTTTGGGAGCAGACAGCTGATCTCGGTTTGCTATGGGATGTAAGCCCCATAGGATTGGGCACGTGTATCAGATAGGGGATCTGGAACTCAGGAAACAGATACAGCAGCAGCCACGTGGTGTCTGAGCCTTGGCCTAGGCTCGGGTTTTCAATCCTGGTTCTTCATACTCTGTATGGCAGTAAATCACATTTTAAGCTTGTTAACCCCATTTATAAAACCAAGACAACTGAAAACTGACAAAGCTCTTATAAAGGACATTTCACACAGAGACTGGTTTTAGGCTCATAAAAATGGCTGCTGTGAACATAGACTGAATGCCATGTACGTGTGTGTATGGATTTTATCCATACCTCACTTTCTCTCCTATTGAAATGAAAATATGCTTCCTTCAAATTCAGATTCAAGTGGTAACTCCACTTGGAATGTTTCTCTGACTTAAAAAAAAAATAAAATAAAAGAGCAGGCCAGGTCAGGCAGCTTCCTTCCTTTGGAACGTCCTGCTGTTTACCTGTACCTAGAGGAAGGGCTGCTGAGGCCTCAGGCCCAGCAGCTGATGCCTTTGCTTTGGCTCCGGGGGGTGGGGGTGGGGTCGTGTGACACAGGATACCTTAGCATTTGTGCCTTAGTTTTATTAATCTTTCCCTTCTCTCCAGGATCAGCTCTGCTTCTCCTTATTGGCCCTCTATGAATCTGTACAGAATGGAGCCAGAGCCAGACCGCCCCCAGCTCATTTCACCGGGGGTAAAATCTACAAAGTGTGCCCCCATCAGGTAAGGGGAGCATTGGGAAGTCTGTTGATGTTGAATTGCCCACAGAGAATCTGAGTGATCCCTGTGGGACTGGGACTTGTGTCACTGTGCAACCTGGGGAGCCATTGCCTTTTGTGGGGCTGGAGAGGAGGCAGTATGTATTAAACACCCTACTGCGTGCTGGCCCTGAGCTGCCTAAGTGTCCAGTGGTAAATGGCAGAGAGGCCATTTGTTCCTAGTTGTCCTCCTATTGTCATGGAGTTGGGTTACCTCAGCCTGTGATGAGGACTCAGACGAAGAGCTGAGGCAGGAAGTGGTGGCAGACCTGCCGGCGTTAGGCAGCCAGAGAAGGCCAAGGCCTGGGGACAAAGGAAGAGGCCAGAGGATAGCCAGAGGGGAGTGGCTCCTGAGACTTCATTCTGAAGATGGAGTTGAATGAGAAATGGGGAGATATGCAGATACACATCTGTGGCATAGATGGCAGAATTGGCTGAGGAAGGTACCAGAATGAAACCTCAGTTCACAGTGCTGTGAGAGCCAGGCTGAGCTGGCTGGAGAAAGAGGCTGAGGCAGCCAGTCAGTGGAACAAAGCTGGGAGGAGGGGTGGCTTTGACACTGTGGCAGATCAGCACCCGGGTGCTCAGGGCTGGTGCAGTGTGCCCAGCATCACCAGAGAAGTGTGGACGGTCAGGGATTCAAGTGCTGTCTTGGGCCTGTACTAGGGAGCACTTCCCATGGAGGTGACAGATGGGTAGGGACACTCAGATCTGTCCTGCAGTGGGCGACTGGGAGGGGTTGGTGGATGTCCTTACTAGGTCACAGCAAAGGCTATTGTTTTTCAGCCCATTGAGGTCTGGTGGGAACCTTGCTCAGAATACTGGTAGTTCAGTCCAGAGGCCCGAGCCTTGTGTTCACATTGCCAGGATGGTTGGTACGGTGATATGGAGTAGGGTTTAGAGATGTTCGAGGTGCTGGTGGTGCTAGCTGTTCTTAGGGCAAGGATGAGCTGGTGAGTTCTTTTAGAATCCACTCTGGTAGGAGAGAACAGATTCCTGAAAAGGCATCCCTTGCCGTGTGTGTGTGTGTGTTGTGCATGCACAAGCCTACAAGTACCTGCATGCATGCACAGTAATAATCAGTTCTTTTATAAAAGGAGGAGGAGGAGAGGGATCAAATGTCATGGGCCCTGGCTTCCATCACCAGGCTCATCTTCCTTGAGGGAAGAGAATGAGGGCCTATTGCAGTTGTCTGCATGCTGGTTCCTTAACTCTAAATGATACCCTCCTTCTCCCACAGGTAGTCTGTGGTTCCAAGTATCTTGTTCGAGGTGAAAGTGCCCGTGACCACGTGGATCTGCTTGCCTCTTCCCGCCACTGGCCACCTGTCTATGTGGTAGATATGGCTACACGAGTGGCCCTATGTGCTGACCTCTGCTACCCAGAGCTCACTAGCCAGATGTGGGGGAAGAACCAGGGCTGTTTCTCTAACCCTACAGAGCCAGTTGTGGTAAGTCACCTCCTAAGAACTGAAATAAATCCATGGGGAATAAAAGAGATGTCTGCCCACACCCGATTGTTAGGAGGGCCAGCCTGGGAACTGTCTCTAGTAGCTACCTTTCCCATCAGCATTTGATGCACCAGCATGTATGTACTGAAGACACATTACTAACTGACCACAGTACGAGGCCATAGTGTATCATCTAGTGTGCTGAGGGTGTCCCAAACCCAGGTGTCATGTGTGAAAACAGGCTGCTTTCCAGAGAATCCAGAAAATTGCCATCTCTGGGAGTCATTGTACACACTGGCCACCCTGAAGGGCACTGTTAACTCCTGAGTCTTAGGTTTGGCTGTGAGTGTACATGCCTGTTAGACACAGACACAATGGTCTTAGAAAGCAGTGACGTTGCATCCAGAACTATGAGCTAGTAAACCTGTTTTTTACTTTTTAAGACTTTTAAGGGAGGTGTTCCTGGGGCTCAGCACTAACCTTCCCTGAGCCCCTCCGACCATCCCGGGTGGGAGCTGGGGCTGCTGAGGGCACCCGACTGCCAAGTGATGGAGGCCTTGAGTTTGTGTGTTGGTACAGTGTACCCAGAGGTAGTTCCTGCTACATGCATGTGTGCTCAAGGCCTGCCTTTGGCCTCGACTAGAACTGATGCAGGAGAGAAGAGTCAGAGGAAGTGAGGGCCTCTACCCAGGTGCATGATGGGAGGTAAAGGCTTGGCTCTAGACATTCTCCTTATCCCTTGGGCTCTCATGCTCTAAGAAATTGTGGTAGAGACCCAAAAAGTGTCTGCAGTGTCCCTCAGAGCCAGATCTTCCTATTCCTCTGGTGCCCACATTGTCCAGGTACAGGGATGGTATAGCTCCTGAAACAGTCCAGCATCTGTGCTGGGGTGACCAGTTTCCTATGCCCATTCTTACATGAAGAAATGGGGCACAGGAGACACAGTGTACACAGCCTTTAGGATTTTTTTTTTTTTTTTTTTTTTTTGGTTTTTGGTTTTTGGTTTTTCGAGACAGGGTTTCTCGAGACAGGGTTTCTCTGTGTAGCCCTGGCTGTCCTGAAACTCACTCTGTAAACCAGGCTGGCCTCGAACTCAGAAATCCACCTGCCTCTGCCTCCCGAGTACTGGGATTAAAGGCGTGCACCAGGGGCTGCCTGACTCCTGCTCTCTCCAGCAAGGTTCTCAATCATCCCTCTTACAGAGCAGCTTCTCTTCCTTCTCTCTTGTAGAGTGTGTCCTGCCCTGAACTCTTGGACCAGCATTATTCTGTGGATGTGACAGAGGCTGAAAACTCGGTGCAGCATCCAGTCACCAAGAGTGCGACACGGCGTATTGTCCATGCAAACACGAAGCCAGATCCCAGTGACCCCAGTGCTGGCCACCGTTCCTTATCACTGTGCCCTGAGCTGGCACCTTATGCCTCTACCACGGACAGCAAACTCAGCAGTGCCCGCCAGCGGCCCATCGCCTTTGACAATGCCACCCACTATTACCTCTACAACCGCCTCATGGACTTCCTCACCAGCCGAGAGATTGTCAACAGGCAGATCCATGACATTGTGCAGAGCTGCCAGCCTGGCGAGGTGGTCATTCGGGACACCCTCTATCGCCTTGGAGTTGCTCAGATCAAGACGGAGGCCCAGGAGGATGGAGAGGAAGAGGAAGTAGCCTCGGTGGTGGAATAAGCCAGGTTTTTATGTACAGGGCCTGCATCATCTCTCTCAAGCCATAATCTGGCCCTTGCCCAAGGCAGTCCTATTGAGGGGACCTGCAGTCCTCTTTAGGGAGGGCCTCTGACTGCTGGAACTGACCAAAGAGCTTCCATTTCATGAGCACAGTGGGGCCTCAACCTCTGGGGCTCAGGAGAGGCACTGGGAAGCCTCTCCTTGGCCTGAGAGAGCAGTGGGGGCAGGACATGATGTTCTTAAGGAGCAGGTGCTGATGGGAAGGCCAGGGCCTGGTTGCCCAGACCCACCACCACCAGGGTTCCTGCACCCGGTAGGGCAGCCACTGAGCTAAGCTGTCCCGCGGGGAGGAGCTCTGACTCCTGTCCTGTGGGCTTCCTAGCCTGCCTTGCTGGCTTATTCACTCTTGGGGTCCCTTGGGGCCCTTCATTCTCCCTAAAGGAGGGGTGCATTCTCTTTTCCTCCAACTCTCCCTGTTCCCACACCTTGGGGCAGCTGAGGAGAAGGAACAGCTCCCTCCAGGACTCTCTCTGCCCTGGGTTTGGGGGAAGAGAATCCTTCCTCCTTTCTCTGGCCACTGCTACTGTACCCTACATCCTCTGGGTCCTCAGACCCTCACCACAGAGGGGATGTGGCCCGTGGTTGTGACATAGCTGACAAGCAGTAGGAAAACTCCCTTCTGTGAAGGGGAAGCAGATAGGGCCATAAGCAAACAGCAGCGTGGGCTCAGGTGCCCGTGGCTTGCTTAGGGCCCAGGATTGGCCGAGGGCTATTTAATTTATTGACAGGGTGGGATAGGTGGCTTTCCCTCTCGTTCTTCCCCCAACAAGAATAAAGTTTATTAAATTATCTGGTTTTGATGAAGCAAGAGCCTGTTCAGTGCTCACTGTGTCCCTTGGCTCTGGAAGCAGGCGCGTGTTGGTCGCTTGTCAGGAGGAATGGGTGGAAGGAGGTCGGTCCTAGGGAGCTTGAAGGCACCTGTGTGCTGCAAAGAACCAGATCCTGCTGGCTGTGTTAATGCTGTTAGTTTAATGTTGACAGTTAATGAGGGTGAGTCAGCTTGGAGAGGAGCACGCAGGGTTGGTTTGGTGTGGTCAGCCTTGCATCAGGCCCCACCTTCCAGCCCAGAGTGACAGGGCACTGGGTAGAACACCCGGACTTTTAGCTGCCGCTCAGTACAAGATCCAGGATGAGGCGGGACTATAGATAGAGTGAAGGTCAAGAGTGGTGGCCAGTCCTGTGAGCTTAGGAAGGGGCCACCTGCCCCAAGAAGCCTGTAGTCCAAGCATCTGTCAGGGAGGCCAGCCTTCAGCTTACCCACAGCCTTTGAGATTCTGTCTTTTGAGACATACAATCAGTCTTTCCATTGAAACACGAGAGTTTGGGACAGGTTTTTTTTTAAATGGAAATAGGATGAAGAAAGAGAACTAGGGGTGCACCAGCTGGCGTAGTAAATAGAGGCTAGCACTGTGAAGACCCCACTGGCAGTGATGGCCCAGGCTCTGGGAACGAACGGGGCCTCTGACTTCCCCAGACCCTTCAGGTTCTGAAGTGTCAGAGCTGGGCCAAGCTGAGGGCGAAGTTCATATGTTCTCCCCATGTCGCCCGTCCCATGGAGGAGGCCGAGCTGGGACATGGAGGCCTCGGCTCTCCCTCCCGCTTCAGCAGAACTGGTAGTCGTTAGGCTGCAGCAGGGGCTGGGCGATGTCCCCTGGCTCACAGCAGGCCAGATGCTCACTGGAGCTCTCCTCTTCTGGCTCACTGCTGCTGCCACCGCTGCCACCTCCACTGTCACTGCTGCTGCTGCTGCTGCTGCTTGGCAGGTTAGCATAGTCCTGAGGTGGGGAGAAGCCAGAAACAGGTGAAGTTTTTCAGACCCGGCCCAGCCTGCTCTAGCCAGCCAGGCATCCACTCCATCCCTCTCACCTGCTCTCTCCTCTCCAGTTGGGCCTGTTCCTGGAGGAGGAAGCAGATCTGCTGGAAGGTGGGTCTTTTGGTAGGCTCCAGGTCCCAGCAGGACTGCATGATGCCATATCTGGAAACAAAACAAACGTTGCCCGTGCCAGCCTCCTCGAAGCACCTCCATCCCCAGGAAGAGGTGTCTCGTGAGGGACCCCAGCACTAGTCAAAAGTAAGTTTGAGGGCTAGAGGTAAGGCCCAGTAATACAGCGCCTGTTAGCATGTTTGAGGCCTCTGGGGTTCAAAGTTAAGTAGAGAACCTCAATGCAATGAAGATGGAAACCTAGCTCTAGCACCTTGTACACAGAGACCAGGGCCATGTACTCTTCCAACAACTACCCAAACCCTAGAATCCCCCTATCCCACCCTGGGTTGAGTGCTTTTGCATACATGTTCTTCGGTGCAAATACAGGCTGGGCCATTTGGTATCCATCCTTCACCAGTTTGTAGAACTTGTTGTTCACTAGGATGCCGGGGTAGGGGTTCAGACCTGCAGAGTCCAAGATCACATAAGAGACCAATACTTGCTTCCCGCTTCCCAACCCACATGCCTCTCAGGCAGAGTATAAAGGGCCCATCCCAGCTGCAGTGGAGCAGAAACCACTCGGACCCAGGGCTCCCTAGGTGCAGCGGAATGCAGTAAGTACACTTGGGCTTCGGGAAGGCGATGGCCTTCAGCCCCTCGTTACACACAGTCCAGCACAGGCTTTGGAAGCAGACGGAACAAAGCCTGAGTTGTGAATTGCAGTTAAGGACCCAGCACAAGGGCCCTGTGCCCAGTCCCCAGTAATAGGAGCTAGAAAGTGGCTAGTCTTCAATAGCATATAGGCAGGTGTCTGAGGGGCAGTGGCATTCTGGGGCTGCTGCAGGGCAGAGGCAAGTGAAGGAAGGACCCAGGAAGAAGGTATACATTGGCCAGAGGGTCTGAATTAACACAGGTGCTGCAGTGCTGGCACAGGAGCCCTCACCATCCCACTGTTCCTGCCAGCCCTTGCTCTGTCTCGGGCACCAGACATCTTTGAGTAGATTTTGTCCATGAGGTTCAAGACACCGATGACATAGCCAAAGACGGGTCAGCCCTAGGCTGCGCCTGAAAACAGGCTTAGCAGCTCACCAAGCGAGAAGATCTCCCAGAGGAGGATGCCGTAGGACCACACGTCACTCTGAACTGTGTAGATGCAGTCAAAGATGCTCTCTGGGGCCATCCACTTTACAGGCAGGCGGGCCTGACAAGACAGTACCATGTCAGTCAAGGGCTCCCCATAGCCTGCCCAACCAACCACACTCTCTCTTCTCTCTTCTCTCTCTCTCTCTCTCTCTCTCTCTCTCTCTCTCTCTCTCTCTCTCTCTCTCTCTCTCTCTCAGCACTCACATTGCCCTTGACAACATAGTTGGAGTCATTCATGATGTCCCTAGCCAGCCCAAAGTCCCCAATCTTGGCCACATGTCCGCTGGTCAACAGCACATTTCGAGCCGCTACATCCCGGTGGATGCACTGAAGAAAAGCACAGAGAGATTATCAGTCTGTTTATCCTTCCCTGAGGCCCGAGGACCGGAGGAAGAGCGTGAGGTCTTGGGTCCCTGTTGAAATAGATGCAGGTTTTGGTAGCCTACTGTCTACTTCTGTCCAAACCTGTGCAGGCCTGAGGTCTGAGACGATTTGATGTGGACAATTTAACATTTAGAAAGCCCCACAGCCCTGTTTCCAGTGTCTCTCTGGCCCTCCGAGCCACAGGGCTGCTACTGCCTCAGAGGCCCACGTCATCCATAACACCAGCAGCTGCCATCTCCAAGTACACAATACCAGGTGCTTTCCCAAGCATTTGCATACACAATAACCCATTCGACCCCTAAACAATTCCTGAGAATACCCATTTCTGCAGAGACCCTGAGGCCTACGGAATCTATATTGTCACAGCACAGAGAAGAACCAGAAGTCACACTATTGCCCCTCTAGACTGCTCTGAGGGTGGGGGTCTGAGCCCCAACATCCTTACAGCTCATCCAACAAGACTGTTTTATGAGGAGAAATAACTGTTGTCTTGTTTGCATGGCTGAGTGAGACCATTGTTAAGCCTGTTTGTAGCCACATAGGGAAACAGGGGTACCAAAGCTGAGGCTAGACCTCCAGGAGTCTGCCCTGGGCACTGCTTCCTCCTGCTGCCTCCTGAGGCCCTCTGTACCCTCCTCTATCCTCCGTTGCTTCTCCCTAGGCCACCTCCCCTCCTCTTCCTCATTCTCACAGCCAGTAGGAATTCAGCCTTCCCCTGCCCAGACTCACGTTTTTAGACGCAAGGAAGGCCATGCCCTGAGCCACTTGGCTGGAGAAGTGGAGCAGGTCCCAGAGCTCCAAGGGTCGGCTGGCCTCTTTGTCCAGATCTGTAGAAGGCAAAGGCATTGGGGCAACCCTGTTATACCTTGCTTGTTCCTCAGCCCCAGTCCCCAACCCCGAGGTCCATCCACCCTTCTCTCCCCTCATCCTGGTACCTCCGCACCTTGCTTAAAGAAGGAGTCATTTGAAGAAGTTGAGACAGGCCTCATCTCCACATAGGTGTCTACACCCTGACTGGAGAAGCCACTGTCCCTGCGTAGGAAAGAGAAGTGGGAAAGATCCCATCACTGCCTAACCCAGGCATTGCCCTCCAGCTGCCTTGTGGATTCCCTTAGTCACTCAGCAGAGGGGAAGGAACCTAAAGGTCAGCCGAACCTCCCTCTCTGATAAGGGAGGCCCTATGCTACGTCCAACTTGAGCAATCACTGTGCCCTGTTTAGCCATCCCCAGGGCCAGAGACACCCCTTTCCGTTATTAGGCGGCTCTGCCTGCTCAAAGTCCTTCCTTGCTCCTAATGCCAGCATGTTCCTGGGATTTTCTTCTGATCTTCATCCTCAAAGGCAGGAAGACATTATCTCTAGCTGCCCCCCTGGGAGGTGAGTCCATTCCAGGCCCCCTTCCCTGATCTCTCCGAACAGCATTGCACAAGTTAGCCTCTCATTCAAAGTTCCTAGAGGAGGGTGGCACTATATGGCTCAGGGAGGAAAGGCACTGATTGCTAAGCCCGAGAACCTGAGCTCAATCCCAAGGGGCCATCTGGTGGAAAGAGAGAAGCCCAGCTTATCCATGAGCATTATAGACAAATAAGTGCAAAAACAAAGTTTAAAATCACACAAGAAGGGGGCTAGAGATGGCTCAGCAGGTGAGAGGACTTGCTACTCATTCAGGGGGGACTGGGTTGGGCTCCCAGCACCCACATGGTGGCTCACACCTTTAACCCTGGTCCTAGGGTATCAGACACCATCTATTGGCCCATTGTGAGCAGCAGGAACACAGGTAGTACTCACACAGACACACACTCATACATGCTTTTTTTTTTTTTTTTTGAAAAATCGCTTGGAGAAGTTTGAACATTCCCTATGGCCAGAGCAGTCAACTCACAACATTAAATTTGCCCAGATCTAGAACAGAACTTAAATTGGCTCAGGACATCTAAGCTCCAGAGAGTCTCATGTCCCTGTAGGTTTGGGTGGACAGGCAATACCCAGAAATACCCAGACACTTGCTATGGTGACAGGCCACCTGGAGAAGCACAGTCCTATCCCAAACAGCCACTACTGATGCCGGTCAGCCAGACAGGTCTGGTTTGTCAGCAGCTGCTCAGCACCTAAACTTTGTCCATGTCCTGACGCTTCCAGGCAGAGAAACTAGGATCTCCCATTAGTGCCCATGGAATAGTCACCATCTCTTTGTTCTGTAAGCCATACTGCTGTAGTAGCATAGCTCGGGATCTATAGGTCAAACCTGTTGCTTTGCCTGTCTGTGCATTTGTAGAAGGGAGCCAGGGCACCTCTTCTCCATTTAGCTCCCCCAGTCTCAGCAGCTGCCAATGCCTACACTATGAGGACAGTGTACACTTTCCTGGTTCTGAGTACAGCCTGATCCCAGCACTAGGGCACAAGCTACCATGACCCAATACTGAAACCCCAACTTAAAACAGCAGGCTTAGCCCAGGTTCCCCCTCTGCCCCATTCATGGGCAACATGAAACTTGTTTCTTCCCCTCTCTGCTTCCCCATATGGCTTTGTCCATTGCCTCTGGTTGGCTTCCAGGAATCCCAGAACAGCAGAAGACCCTGAGGGGTTCAACACTCTGTTGTCTAAACTGGAACTGAGGCCCGGGTGTCCTAGGAACCTCGCCACAGGCCAGGATATTCTGCTACCTCCATCCAACAACTAATAAACTCTGTTCTCACTTCCCCTCCAAGGTGTAGGGACACATCAGCCACTTCTGAATGGAATACATGTCCTGTGGCCCCCGCAGACATTCTGTGAGACAATCAGGAACGAACAAGCATTTCCTCCAAGTCCTCCAACCTCTGGCCAGGGATCCAAGTTTGGGCCTGGGAAAATCTTTGCACACGGGAAGGTCATGTGTCCATGAACCCAGCTCTCAGCTTTGGGCCTCCCATCTTTGTCCTTTACATTCCTGGAACATGGTAGCTATGCAGATATTTATGGAATGATGGAAATGTGTGTTAAGAAAGCAGAATTGCCTTAGAGCCTGGAGGTAGGTATTCTTTATAACCCAGATTGGGGGGTGGGGCTTCCCATCCTGGCTCCTCTCTAGCCTCTCCTATGCCAGCGAGCTACCTGCGCACATATTTCTTCTCCAGGTGGATGTTCTTGTAGCTGGAGTCCCCTTCGGGGTCCTGACCAGGACTCAGGCTGGGCCCCAGCATAGCCTCGGCCTTCCTTCGGAGAAAGTTGAGTAGATCTCCATAGCAGCAATATTCGGTGATGACCAGGACAGGTCCTAAGGCAGCCAGAAGTGAGTGTGAGCGAGGTGGACACCGAGGTCCCACTGCCCACGTGAACAGGGGCCTTTGGCCTGGGGACCACGAGACCTGAGTTCTAATCTTACAAAAGCCAATGGCAACCTACAAAGCTTTCTAAAGTAGAGTTTAGCCTAGCCTAGTGTGACTGTGCTTGAGGCTAAGACAAGAAGATCTCAAGTTTAAGGCCAGCCTGGGCTACATAGGAAATTCCAAACCAGCCTGGTTTAAAATGAGGCTGTCTCTCAAAAAAGGGAAAAAAAAGAAAATTCTACCTGAAAAATTCTTTCTTCAGAGGAGGTCGACAGTTCAATATAGGACAAAGCCACTTTATAATGAAGACGAAGAGAGGTGACTTGTAGTCTTGGTGCATGTAAGTCTGGGGTAGGGGGCTTCTTAAAAGGTGGATTTGGGATTTCACACTAAATTCTCTGTAAGTGGGCTCAGAGGGCTACACATGGATATCCGCCTCAGCCATGAGGAGCTCTTGCTCTGAGTCCAGGCTAGGAGGTAACAGAGATTTGGAGGCAGGGATCCTACAGGCACTTAGAGCAAATGAGAAGGTGAACTTGGAGCCAGATGTGCAGGGACCCTTGGATGCTCAAGACCATGAGTTCCTCCCCCACCCTCACCCCACTCACGGCCAGCTCTTACCTCCGTGAGTACAGGCTCCCAAGAGGTTGACTATATTCTCATGCTGTCCCAGGTGACTCATGATCTTCAGTTCTGACATCAGGGCTTCCTTCTCATCGGCATGAGCCGTGGCTGGGAGATGGGACCAAAGTCAGAGCAAACAGGAGGCAGGCAGGCACCCAGAGACCCAGAGTCCAAAAGAGGGATGGGAAAGGCAGGCGTGCAAATGGGAGGGAGGGAGGACAGATCCCAACAGGTCAGACGTATGGGAAGCGCCTCTCTGACAGCAGAGCCAGACTATTTTCAGCAGGCACTACACCCCATCCCCCCACCCCCTCTGCACCTCCCCCACTCACACTTTAGCATCTTCACAGCCACCTTCAGCACTGCGTCTTCTTTGCCCAGACCAAAGGCTGTAGCCTCCACCACCTTCCCAAAGGCACCAGCTCCTAGAGTCTTACCTATCACACACACATGGGCTCCTTAGGTTCCTGACGCCCACAGGGTCCCTGCAGCCCCCATGTGCCCTATGATGGGAGATCACAGAGAGCTGAGGTTCTCTCTCTCTCTCTCTCTCACCAAACTGCAGGTTGTTCCGAGGGAACTCCCACTTCTCATTGTAGGGCAGCTGGGTAGGGTCAATGAAGGTGTAGTTGTTGCCTTCATAGCTCTCGATGATTTTCCAGCGCACCTGGTACTTGGGCTTCTGCAGGAGGAAAGGGAGGCATGGGGCTGAGGATCTAGCAGCCCGACCTTGCACCTCACCTCCCAAGAGCATGGGAGGACAATCCAGAAGCTGTCAGCCTGCTATGTGCTGAGAGGGACCATGGCATCTTGTGAACAGAGCATCCAAAGCTAGTCTGTGCTTCAGTCTGCCTTACTATGTGACCTTCCCTCCTTCGTCAAGACTCAGTTTCATTCAAAACTATTCATTCAAAGACTCAGATGCTTCTCGAAGCTCGCCCTTGATGACTCTGAATTTGATATTTCCTGGGCCAAGGTGGAGGGTGGAAGTTGAGAACTATCTACTCATTCATGAACAATACAGCCACCCAGACATTTTACTGAGCATGTATTTCTGCACAATCAATTCATCATTAAACAAGGCAGCCTCTTGGCCCCATGGGGCTGGCATTTGAATGGCTAAAAGAGACATTCAACTTAAATATATAAATAGGAAACAGTCGGATAATGCCTCAAAAGATAGTGTCAGGTCTGTTATTGGAGTGTCTGGACACTTTCTGATTGACATTGAGGCTACAGGTTGAAGCCACATCTGGTACTGTAATTTTGGTCAAAAGCTCCTGGCTAGGGAGGTTATTAGCCCTAGTGGGGACTGTCCAGCTGCTGTTTTGCTAAATGGATACGGTAGTGCCTGTCAACCAACCTTCTAAATAAGTCTGCTTGTCCCCATAGATAGTGCTGTTCTCGGCTTTCCTTAGAGAACTTGCTGTCTGCAGCCGTCAGCAGTAACTGCAGAGACTCATGACTGATAAAGTGCTGAGAGTGAGTGACCAGTGGACACTGGGCCATAAAGGAGACATCCAGCTGCATTGCTCCAGGGCTCAAGGGACACCAAAGAAAAGAATACAAGAGCTGGGGGCGGCTGGATGGTTAGGGAGTACTGTCAGCCGGGCATGAGGTACTGTCAGCTGTGGGTACCTGCCTAAGATCCGGACAGGATCAGTCTTATCAACATCCTGTCGTGGAGGAGGGAGAGGCTCACAAGTGCTCCCCTCCCTGAATATCTTCAAGCAGTTAATGATTACTGGGAGTGGGAGAGATGTTTTCTTCAGTTGTATACCCCAGTCTCTATAAATAACTCACCTATAGTTTTACAAGCAACCCTAATGATAATATATGCATGCATACATACAAGCATACAAACACACACAAATATATACACATACATACATACACACATACACCTGGGTTCACACACACATACACAAAGTGAAAGAGGTGTTTGGGGACAGAAAGGGGAACAGCAGATATGAGCAGGAGACAAGAGAAGGTAATGGGAGATGAATGTAAACAATATCATCAATATACATTAGGTACATGTTTGAAGATGTCACATGAAACTCATTATTATGTATTATAGTATATAATCAATATATACTAACAAATGTTATTTTAATTTTTTATTATTTTATGTATATGGGTGTTTTGCCTGCATGCATAACTGTGCACCACACGCATGCCTGGTATCCAACGGGGTCAGAAGAGGAAGTTGGATCCCCTAAAATTGGGCTTACAGATCATTTTGAATCAACATGTGGTTGCTGGGAATTGAGGCTGGGTCCTCTAGAAGAGCAGTCAGTACTCTTAACCTCTGAGCCATATTTCCAGCCCCAGAAACAAATGTTTTAAAACATTTGGAAAAAATATATATAACATCATGAAGCCAACGAAGCAGGGTGACAGGGCAGAGAATGGCGTAAGGAGATCCCTGAGGAGGCAGAAGTACGTGTTCCAGGCATAGAGCCCACCGATGCTGGGCAGCCTTGAGATGGGTATGATCCTGACATAGGTAGGGGACCATATGGCTTAGTAAATGAGAGGGGAACCTCCAGGCAGGAAGGTTGGGAGGCCTCTAAAATAGGCTGTCTCCTAACTCTAGGGAGAAGGAAGAGGTGCTGAGGAAGTACCCTCTGACAAAGGGGGTGCCCTGCACATCACACTGTCTCCAGTTCCCTCTCAGGTTCTCAGTAGCAGAGGGAGTGAGCATTTCACCTTTCCCTGTCCCAGGGGCAACTGCATGAGGACATCATGCCAAGAGCTGCCCTGAGAAGAACTGAGGGAGGGCCACATTTACGGGACAGTGGAAGCTAGGCTGGGGTGATGGAGAACACCAAGACTTTTGGTCCCCAGACCAACTTGTGTTCAGTCTCAGGCCTTGGGGACAGGGACTGGGCTGTGTCCAGCAACCAAGGTCCTTCCTTCAAGGGTGCTTAGCAAGAGGAGCTAAAGGATGCATGAATTAATGTTGGGGAGGGGGTAGCCTATTGCTGAAGTCTTACAAGCAGAGGAGAGTTTACATAGCTACACAGAAGACCTTCCGGCTGGACCTTTGAGAGAGAAGACTGTAGTTAGATAAGGAAGGACACCCAGCGGCCATGAGGGCACCCACTGTGATCCTTGGGACATGGAAGCAGGAGGATCAGGTGTCTACAGCCAGCCTTAGCTACAGAGGGAGTTTGAGGTCATCCTCAAAGCTATAGGAGAACCAGTCCCCAAAACAAAACAAAACAAAACAAAACCAACCAACCAACCAACCAGCCTAACTAACTAACTAACTAACTAACTAACTAACTCAAAACACCACTTCTAGCAACAGCAACAATGAAGCAAGTGCATGCTATGGCTTGGGCAAAGTGGCTGATGTGAGCTCTGTAGAGGAACTCCCTCCGGCGGGGTGACCCCCTCCTGTCACTTCCATCTTCCATCTCCAGGAGTCTCTGTGGCTGCAACTGTTTTCCTCCTTAGCCACTTCTGCTTCCCTTGTTCCTCTGCAGCTGGGCTGAGTCAGCCCTCCCACCTCCGCTAGGACAATGTTGGAAGGAAGGGATGGTCTGAGCGGGGAGGGAGGTTCAGCTGGAAGCTCCCACGGCTGCATCCATGATTTGAGCACTGAGCCCCTGACAACCTCAAGAATTCTTTCCATCCCCGGTGACTCTGGGGGCCTGTCCTTGTGAGGGTGGCCTGCAAAGGTCCCTTCCTAGAAGGATGGATGACTGAAATGCTTTGCTTTCTTGGGAGCTGGGCCTAGCTAAATCCTCACTGCAGATCAATTCACTGGTGGCTCATGCTAGCCCTAAGCGGAGGCTCTCCACTGATTCCTTGACAGAGATTGAAGAGGGCCTGGGAACATCCTTCCCCATCAGGCCCTTGGTCTGTGGGGTAGGTATTGAGCCTGAGGATGGCAGAGACCTGGGCACTTCTCCCTGGAAGCTCTCCAGATCCCCCTCCTTCAGTTTAGGCCTGGGCCCAGAATCTGTTTAGTGGTTTCTTTCTGAGTCTACCCTTCCCTTCTTTCTACCCATCATCCTCCCTTCCTTTTCCCTATCCCTGGGGACCAGCTGACTCGGGTCCTTTCCTCTTCCCCTGTGGCCTTCCCCACTGTTGCGGTTTCTCTGGGGGACAGTAGGGGATGACTCAGCCCTTAGCAGAAACAACCCTTCCATAGACAGGCCATGTCTCACTCAGACCTGGGGATAAAGACAGGTGGGGCCAAGTCCCCTGCCTACAAAGAGGTTGGCCAGAAGATACCTGCTAACTAGCCTGCCTCTTTCAGGTCTTTCTTTCAGGACCAACTCAGTCAGTGGACATCAAAGGGTGAAGGAGAAAAGGCCAGCCAGAGGCCGCAGATCCCCTGGTTTGGGGCTATGTAAGAAGCAAGTAAGTTTCCTGGATGGGAAATGAGAAGGTACCCGGAGTGATATATTCAGAAAAAGGTGCTGTAGAGAGAGCTGAGGTGCCTTAGACCACCATTAGGTGAGGCCAGTCAGTCAAGGCAGAAAGAGCTTTGGGATCCTGGTGCCTGTGGATCACCAGAGACAGCTTTTAGTTCCATATGAGGAAGGAGTTTGTGTTTCTCCAAGGACAGGTAGCCACGGTGACTAAGCTATGTCTGAGTGGCAAGTAGCAACCAGAAGCCACTTTGGTGTGTGGTCATGGAGATACCAGCTTAAGCCACACTCCCATCCCAATGTGTGTGAGCCAACTGGATCTGCAGACAACTTCCTCCTTGTAAGGAAGCCCACTGACTACTGTCTTTGACACTCTACCCCTCCTTTATACATACAAGTTGGAGAATCTTGGTAACAGCCTGGCACCTTGAATTCCATTTTATAGATGGAGAAAGGAGCTTTAACATACCCACTGTCCTATGGTCCCATAGGCAGAGACAGGCACCTTTTAGACACATCCTCATTTTCACACCTTCTTTCTGCCCCCAACAGGAAAGCTTAGGGTTATAGCGATAGGAGCTCCCTGGTGCCAGCCCATGTTGACACACAGAAAACTCCTACTAAAGAGCTCTAGTTGCATGACAGCCTGTCAGAATGAACAACCATGAGCGGGGGATATCCATATCTGGCTCCCTCAGGTTCCTGGCCCAGCTCTGCTGCCCAACTCACCTGCTTGTACTTGTACAAGAGCAGCAGCAGCAGTAGCACCAGCAGAGACATGACAGTCATACAGGCCACCACCACCGGAGTAAAGAGGGACTCATCAGGGAGCTGCTTGCTTCGTCCTGGAAGAGGTAGACAGAGGAGTGAACAGATGGGGAGATATGTATGTAGCCTCACCCCTCTGCCAGTGCTCAGCCACTGCTTGCATGCAAATCCCACTGATGGGGCATTATTACTCCCCCTTGTGGGCAGAAAGGCCTTCTGGGGGGTTGCACCTAAATTCTCCTGCTTTCTTGTGGTTTCTCTTTGTGTCCTTAAAAGCTCAGCAGTCTTCTGAGTCTGAGGGGGCAGCTCAGGGACTTCAGGTCTCACCTTCCTGACCTCTAATCCTAGTTATCTTGATGGTGTAGAAAGGACACAATTCATTTCTGTGCTCAGCTAGGAGCTCAGGTCCCTTAGTAAATGAGTGATAGCAAACTTGGACATCTCTGAACATGTCAGGTATGTCATCCTTCCAAAATGAAGGAAGACAGGACTTTGCTGCTAGAGGAGTGAGGGGCAGTAGAAGCGATGCTTGGTACAGCAACAGCATTCCTCACAATGGTTGCTCCACCACTTAAAATGACCACAATCAACAGTGACACAGAGCATTCTCAGACAAGAGGGGCAACTGGTCTGGCAGCCAACTGCTCCAGGTTACTGACTGGAGGACATAACAGACATGATCCCTTATCCAAGCAGAAGTCAAGGGTCTGCCCCGTTCAATCTGGATTGAGAGCCTCGCCGAGGCCCTGACAAAATAGGTGTTTAATCCTAGCTGTTTAAGGGCCTGAATAGGCTGTGGGTTTCTGAGTGAGACCAAAAACAGGTGCAAGCTCCATATCAGCACTGGGCAAGCCCTTGCACAGAAGCCTTGAGGGGTAGGACTGTCCTGACTCTCAGGATTGGAGAGGGGCAGGGTACAAGGAGGGAACTGGAGAGAGATGGAGAAACATCCTTTCTAGCCCTGGACTTGCGATGAACAGTATTTCTTCATCCAACTCCTTTCTCCCTCACACAAGGAGGAGAAGGAACCAAAGGATCAGGCTCCATGACTGTTTCTCAGTGCTTTCTTAGTCTCTGACTGTGTCTTTTTGCCTCGTTCTTTTCTTCCCCATACCCTGACTTTGCCCTTTTCTCTTCAGTCCCCAATGAGGGTCTCTAGACCTCTCCATGTAGCTGTGCCTGGAGCTCTCTGGTTCAGGATTAGCCAGAGGGACCCTGAGGTGAAACTCAGCTAGGACCTTCTCCAAGTAGGAATCCCTGGGTGAGGAAGCAAGTAGTCTCTACATGCCTGATGTCCATTCTTGCTGAGGAGGAGGAGGAGGAATGATGGATTACCTAAGGAGAAGGCCCTGAAGAACTGAGAGCTGTTACCCACACTGTTGTGGGCTTTGCAAAAATAAGTCATGTTGTGCCTTAAGGTCCCAATGGGCAGCTGGCTCTGAATGATCACTCTGTGGAAGGGCTTCTGACTCAGGACATCAGGATGAGTGTCATTCCAAACCTGCAAGGCCTGGGCCTCATCACACCTGGAACAACAGACTTTGATTCAGGGTTTTAGGGTCTCCCTCATCAGTATGCCCTTCCCAGTCATGGGTGCCCCTCCCAGACTTAGGCTTACCCTAAGGAGGAAAACCAAGCCCACTGACCTATCGGTGTGGCCCCTGCACTCCATCCATGTCACGCTGGGCTGAGGGTACCCAGAGACGTCACAGAACAGGACATCAGAGCCATTCACAGGCATCCATGTAACACTGACCTCTGGGGGGTCTGAGGAGGAAAGTAAGGATGGAGGAGGGTGGGATCCGCCTTAGGGGTGGGGTCTCAGTGTCTTGACCACCTCCCCTGTTATCTTTACCCACCCAAGTACACCCCACCCTGGGCAGCCTGTCCCTATCACTCACATCGCAGGGTGAGCTCAAAGGTCAGATTATTCCAGCCTGCCTCGTTCTGTGCCATTAAGGAGTACTGGCCTGCCTCCGAGGCCTTTACACGGTTCAGAATGAGCTTGAATGAGTACCTGCAAGACAGTCAAGAGATGCTGCTGTTATCATCAGGCATCCTGTGCAGGGAAGTGACACACCATTTGTTCAAGTTTCAGGGCACAGAGGCTTTGTTTGAGAGCCAGGTCCTCTTCAGGACACAGAGACAAAAGAAACTACTTACCCCAGGCCTTCTCTGTCCTCTCATCTAAGAGTATTATTTGCCCCCTACCCCCAGAGTTTATTAGAGATGATGTTTGCAAGGTCCTGGGAGATACTTAACAAGTCTCCCCTCTTTCTTACCACTGAACTCAGTGTTCACAACACCAGGACCCCTACTGAAAACACCTACTGTGCTAGCCCTGTCCCAAGGGATGGTGACAGAGACAAGAGATAGCCCTGCTTCTGACCTGTGTAGCTACAGAACCAATGCTATCCTTGTTGGCTGTGGGACTTTAGACTTTCAACTGCTGAGGTCTTCATTAGCTCTGAGAGTGGTGCTGATTTTTTTTGTTTTTGTTTTGTTTTATTTTGTTTTGTTTTCACAAGCTTGGCCCAAAGGTTAAAGGGATGTGCATTTAGAACGCTGGACAAGAACCTGACTCATTATAGGGACTAAATAATTTAATGGTGTCCTTTATTACAGAAAAGTCTGAAAGCAAAAGCTGTTTTCTTACTTTCTAACTGATAATGTGCCCACTGTGTGTCTAGTTATTGTTTGAGACAGGGTTGGATATAGCCCAGACTGGCCTCAAACTTGCTATATAGCCTTGAATCCCTGATCCCTCTGCTTCTGTTGCCCCTAGTAGCCATGTGTCCTCATGTCCAGCTAGTGGATGCGTTATTTAGGTAATGAGCACATTTTACAGGACTAGGGAGATGGCTCAGTGGTTTAGAGCACACCTTCTTGCAGAGGATCTGGGTTTGGTTCCCAGCACCCCCCAACCTCCAGTTCTAGAGGATTTGACATCCTCTTTTGACTCTGCAGGCACCAGGCCCACAAGTGGCATACATGTATTCATGCAAGCAAAGTATACACATAAATTAAAATAAATATTTAAAATACATTTCCCCCCTCAAGACAAGAGTAGTCCTGTAGTCCTGGCTATCCTGGAACTCACTTTGTAGTCCAGGCTGGTCTCAAACTCAGAGATTCATCTGCCTCTGTCTCCTGAGTGCTAGGATTTAAAGGTGTTACCATACATTTTAAGATTGTGTTTTGTGGGCTGGTGAGATGGCTCAGCGGGTAAGAGCACCCGACTGCTCTTCTGAAGGTGATAAGTTCAAATCCCAGCATCCACATGGTGGCTCACAACCATCCGTAACGAGATCTGGCGCCCTCTTCTGGAGTGTCTGAAGACAGCTACAGTGTACTTACATAAATAAAATAAAATAAATCTTTAAAAAAAAAAAGATTGTGTTTTGTTTTGTTTCTTGTTTTTTTGAGACAAGGTCTCTCCATGTAGTCCTGGCTCTCCTGAAACTCCCTCTGTAGACCAGATTGGCCTCAAACTCACAGAGTTCTGCCTGCCTCTGCCTCCAAAGTACTGGGATCAAAGGTGTATGCCATCACCACCCAGCTTAAGATTTATTTTTATTTTACTTTATGCATGTAAATGCTTTGCCTGCTTGATTGTGTATATACCCAGTGTGCACCTAGTGCCTATGGAGGTTAAAAGAGGGTATAGGATCCATTGGACCTTGAACCCTGATCCTTTGCAAGGTCAGCAAGTGCTCCTTAACAATGGAACCATCTCTCCAGCCCTAATAATACCAAAGTACCAGGTTTTGCTTGAACAGGGCCTACAGCCACTTCTTGACTAAAATTCCCTTATTGAGAAGACATCCTTGGACTGTGGGGTTGGCTCACCTAACAACCTTCAGGTGCTGCATTAGGGGAGTAAAACCCTCAAGGACACAGTGCATTCAGAGATAGGCAGCATAGCTCTACAGTGGTGGTCATGTGACCAACCCAAGTTCTAAGAGTAGACTGGTGCCAGCAGAGGGGGTGCAGAAGAAACATGTACCCCCAAAATATCCCAGGGCCTAAGGAGAGGACTTCTAGAATGGGCTTCTATGGACAATTACTGCTTTGGCAAATGTATGATTGCATCCTTCTGCCCCATCCTCATGTGACTTTGGCAGGTGCCTTCTGTGATTGTTATTTCAGATACATCTTGGGGTAGAAGTCACGGTCATTTCCTACATTGGCCATAACAAGGAGAGATGAAGTTGAGAGGTTCCCAGGGACCCTGACAACATGCACCCCCCAGAAATGGTAGAGTATCCGGGGAAAGCACCGGGCTCCCCAGTGACACACACACCCATTTGTGTGTGGGCTGATGAGCTGTACCTGTATATGGTCCTTTGGGTGATAAACCCAAGCTTGTGCTGGTCTTCAAAGAATGGCCCTAGGTAGGTCCAGTTGTAATGCTGTAGGCCAGGGTAGGCATCTGCATAAGCCGTGAGGGCGAGGCTCTCACCCACAGACACCTCCTGCAAGAGGCTCTGCTCAGAGGTCAAGTTCAAGTAGGCACTCTCTGGAAATGAATGCAGGAGATCTGGCGTCAGTGGGGAGATGTCCTCCTTCACGTGTTCACTGAACCACCAACCCCATGACGCATGGTCTGAGCGCATCTATGCACCAGGTTCAGAGTCTCCACCCCAGCCTCTACCACCTCTTTTCCCATCCATTCATCCACTCAACTGTGAAGACTCCTCCCACAACCTCGATGACCTCTGTAGTCTGGACTCATCACCTTGGACCACTGGGAAAGCCTAATTTACTCTCTCTTCCTCTCCTGGAGCACCAGAAAGTCCTGTTGTTTTAAGTCTGACCAAACCTTCCACTGCTTCTCGCCTCCTCCAGGTGAAGCTCTAAGTCCTTGCATGGGATCTCAGGGCCGTCAGACCAACTACCTGCCCAGTTTACCTCTCTGATCTCATGTGGCACCTCTCATCTGTGCCAACCCAGCCCCACTGGCCATCTCCTTCCCTGAATCCAGCCTGTAGAGCTATCTTAATGGCACAACAGCTGCTCCATGAACTGGAGCCCTCTTGCCCAAGTGTCTGAGCTTGCCCTCCATCAACTTCAAGCCTGAACACACATCTGGGCAAAAGATGAATGAGCACACTCATTTATGGAACTGACTCCTGAATGCCTGCAGTAGGAAGCAAGTTGGCTGGTAGTGTAACAGGAGGATAACCTTGCGTGATCTCTGCCTCTCTTTCCTTTACCTGGCAGCATTCGGAGGAGCTCCCTGTGTGTGTGTGTGTTCTGAGGCCACTGACTTGTGCTTCCCCATCTCCTCCCCTCTGACTCTCACTCAACACATGGTCCCTTAGCAGGTCATACTGCTAGAGCATACTCCGAGCCCCTTCCTACCCTGTAGAACTGCTGTGCTATGGGCTTCTCAGCCTGTGGAATGCCACTGCTCCCAACTCAATAGCCAGGCAATGGGAGAGCACCTTAAGCCCATCATTCTTCATCACCATAGTTGGCACCCTCGCCACTCGGTCCAGCTTGGTCTATATTCACGATTGTGGCTGCTTCCAGCATCCACTCTCCCCCACATCCAGCACCAGGGTGAGTCTTCTAATGCAGTATTTTCTTGCACGCTCTAGCGTGGGTCTCACCAGGACTTCTAGGTTTTCTAAATGTACTCATAGACTAGTAATACCCTCGTTCATTTTTTTTCAGATAAAGGAATTGCGGCACAAAGAGGTTGTTTGATATGATGTTTGGCAGAGCCACATTTGATGACGTGCAGAAGTGTGTACTCCTAGCTGCCAGTCCTTTTTGTGCAAGCTAAGCCCTGTGCAGACCTCAGCCCTGACCTCTCCACAGGATGGGGTGCAAATTCTCCACCCACTCTGTTAAGGCTCCATCACCAGCAGGCTCCTGCCTCAGCTTCACTTCCTCATCGCCATTGTACACACTCTGTATGTCAGATGTTCTTAGCTACTTTCAGTGTCTCAGAGATGCTTGTGTTCTCTTCCCTCGGGCCTTGCACATGGTGTCCCTTTTCTAGATGTTCCATTCCCTTCCTTTCTCACTAAGGCCCAACAACTCCACTCTCACCCGCCTTGCCCCAGCTTAGAGACCCTGGTTAGAGGGACCACTGGTGTTTAAGGATACAATCACCGCAAAGAGGCACTGTCAGTTGGTGTGTCCACATGATAACCTAATGCTCTCAGAAGTGTGTGACCTGCATGAGCAGCAGTAGGGAACTGCTGGGCTCCGATCCCAGCCCAGAACAGAATACATTTAAGTAAACCATGACCCACACTCTGCTGGAGGAAGTTAGTGTCTAGGAAGTCTCCTAAGTTGGGGCTCTAGGATTAAGCCACCCTCTTCCCATCATCACCTTCATCTCCCAACAGCCACAGGCCTCCCCCATTGCCTGATGCTCACCCACCACCTGGAAGTTCATGGTGGCTGTGCGGGTGCCAGCATCATTGCTGGCCACACAGGAATATATGCCAGCGTCTTGGAAGTCCACAGCGTTGAGACTGAGAGTCCGGACTTTTTTATAACAGTTATCTTGGAAGTCACTGTTTAGAGGGATTTCCAGCTGTAGACAGAAAGAATTGAGATGACTTAAGGAATCCAAAATTGTTTAGGATCTGAATTCAAATCCGCCACCTTTAAAAGGATGGTCTGCCTGTGCACGGCAAGGGACTGAACTCTGAGTCTAATTGCTTCATCTATAAAATGGGGAGAATTTTGGTCCCCTGCCCTCAGTTAAAGGGAGGGAGGGTAGACTCATAAAGCAAGGGCTCCGGACTGGACCTGACACACGATTCACATGGGGGTGAGGAAGCTAAGAGTCAGCCTCTCCATTCCTTTCAGGGGGCGCCTCACCTTCCCTCTCATTCAAAGTCTTTCTGAGCTAGCCACCACGCCTCCATGCTTCTGTGGAGCCTAGGAACCCCTCTTTCTGTCAGAAGGGAGTGCTCCTCAAGCTGCGGCAAAGGTACAGGGTAATCCCCCGAAGGGGTTAGCTTGCCACCCCATCCCCTAGCAGCCCGAGTCAGCTACTGCTGGCATGGGGTCTCAGGCCCCTAGTCTCTAGGCCACAGCCATGTCCCCTGTCCAGCTAGTTTGAGCTGAAGATAGATGTCTCTGTGCTGAGGGGGATGGACAGACTTCACCTTGTCATCTCCTTCCCCCCAGGGACTGACCTTGGTGTCTCCACGTTTGAGGATAACATTGAATCCGACTTCCGCATTAGTGGCCGAGCACACGATCTGCGCAGCCTCCCCTCGAATCCTCACCAGCTTGCTAGGCTCCAAGTTTATGCGTGGGGGCTCTGGATGGGCTGAGACCAGAAACACAACCCGTGAACCACCAGGCTCGCTGGCACTACACCCAACACCAGGGGGCAGAATACTTGGCCAGGGTCCCATCATTCTCCAATCCCAAACCCTGGGAGGCAGCCTTGATACCTCCGTGTTCCCAACAAGCAAGTCGCTAGGAGAGTCCACTGGCTATATTACCCATGAGTCCTACTTCCCAGCAGTGTTTCAGCCTCCTCCTGCCTCCCATGTCATCCTCCTCCTGGCAGACAAAGTCAGGTCCCTCTCTTGCCCCCCCCCACCTGTGTAAACATTCAGTCCCTGACTGGTCACGGTTACACACATCTTCACATTTAGCACGTAGTAGGCACAAGTTGGAGCTCTAGGCCAGTCAGAGCTAAATAGTGAGACAGGGGTCTCAGAAAATAGGGGGGGGGGTCCATGGGATGCTTGCTGTACTGGCCAGGCTTTGTAACCTGGTCCATCACAGGGCTAGCATCTGCCCTCTTTCCTATAGTACTTGCTTTCTATGCCTTTGAATGATGGCTGCTCTTGTCCTGTCAATTTGGTGGTGGTGGTTGTTAGTTTGCAAGGCTGTATATTAAACCCAAGGTCAGAGGTATGGAGGTTAACTGTTCTACTGAGTTGTATCCCTGTGTGTGTGTGTGTGTGTGTGTGTATGTGTGTGTGTGTGTGTGTGTGTGTGTGTGTGCACGTGCACGCACGCATGCACACATGAGCAAAGGCATGCGTGTGTGAGCAAAGGCATAACACAATTTTTATACAGAGATTAGAAGACTACCTTGTAGGTCTCAGGGATCAAACTCAGGTCTTTAGGCTTGGTAGCAAGCACCTTTACCATCTCACTGGATCTCTCTCTCTCTCTCTCTCTCTCTCTCTCTCTCTCAGTTTTTCGAGACAGGGTTTCCTCTGTATAGCCCTGGTTGTCCTGGAACTCACTCTGTAGACCAGGCTGGCCACGAACTCAGAAATCTGCCTGCCTCTACCTCCCAAGTGCTGGGATTAAAGGCATGTGCCACCACTGCCTGCTCTTTAACACTCTTTTTTTTGTTTGTTTTTCAAGACAGGGTTTCTCTGTATAGCCCTGGTTGTCCTGGAACTCACTTTGTAGACCAGGCTGGCCTCGAACTCAGAAATCCGCCTGCCTCTGCCTCCCGAGTGCTGGGATTAAAGGCGTGCGCCACCACGCCCGGCTCTTTAACACTCTTAAATCCCATTTGTGTGTTGGGGGGTGGGGGCTCATGCACATGTGCCTGCAGGTGGCCATGGTGCTCATGTGAAAAGGTCAGAGGACAACTCGCTATAGTCAATGTTCTCTCTTCTACTACGAGAGTTCCGGGGATCCAACTTGGTCACTAGCCTTGGTGGCAAGTGACTTAGCATACTGAGCCAGCCCCTGGTGGTTTTTGGACACTGGCTATCATTACATAGCTCAGGCTGCCCAATGCTGGGATTACAGATGTCCTCCACCGTGCCCAGTTCCAACTGGTGATCGTTAGCCCCCAAGTTCTTCAAAGAGCGCGTGTGTAGCAGAATTAGCCTCCCCACTACCCCTCACCCTGGCCTTTCCCAGTTGCCTCTCCTACACAGTGTGCATCTACCTTCTAATATACCTTCCTAGCATAATGTCTAGTCTAAGTAGATGACATCCTTGGCCAGCAGCACCGTGCCTGACACACAGAAGTTGCGGAGCAAGCCTAGAAATTGAGTCTAGTATCCTGAGGGGTGGAGACAGCCTGGACTAGGATATATGGACGTCTCCCTACAGTGAGGATTCCTGTCCCAAATGCTCTTCGGTCAATTGCCCTGTTTAGCTCACCACAGCTGGTCTCATGGTCAGAGTCCCACCCTGCACACCTCACCCCATTTGCTTTGGAGAGAAAAGAGTAGTTGAAAGACGAGAGAAGAATTGTTTCTGTCTTCCCTGCACCCATGCCTGGCTGGGCTTTTCCCATCCTACATACCTCGATTCACCTTAAGCTGGATGCCAATGGAGGTGGATTCCCTACCATTCACCACAGTCTTGCACATATAGGTATTGCTGTCAAGGACTTTAGCCTTGTGGATAATGAACCCTTTCCACGGTGAGAAGGAGTAGACCGTTTTGCGTGAGACCTGTCTGCCCCACGCACGTGTCAGTGAGACATTGTCCTTCAGTGCGGGGTCAGTGAGCAGACAGGGCAGCACAGCTTCCTGACCCTCAACCACTGTCACCTCCTGTGCCAGCAAATTCCAAGACCGGGCCGGATCTGGGAAGAAGAGAATTCAAGGTGACAACTGATCATTAGTGACAGGAGGATCAAATGCCTGAACATCTGCCCAATGCTCTGTACTGGACCGTCCAGAGAACATTCCATGTTGGCTTCTAGAACCAGATGCTCCTAAGGCACTTGTTGCTACATGACCTCAGGCAAAAGACTCAAGCCCGCCAGGCTCTGGAGAATGGGGGGGAGGGTAATCATAGCATCTACCCCACAAACATTAACATTGCTATAGGTGCTTGGTCATGGCCAATGCTCATACTCGTAAACTGAGACCTGCCAAATTATGTATGTTGATGCCAGGAGCTAGCCCTCCTGCCCAATATGGGGAGTTTGGAGTATTCACCTTTGACATACAAGTGGATGGTGGTACTGCCCCCCATGGGGTCTTCAAGCTCGGTACATCGGTAGGTCCCAGTGTTTTTGAAGGTTGCATTTTTTGTGGTCAGGATGCTTCCAGGAGATTCAGGGTCCAAGGTCCAGTAGGGAGAGATGGGGCCATCCCATTCCACACTGCCATTGCTTATACAGCGCAGGGTCACCGTTTCACCCGGCTCTACAACCAGCTCTGGGCCACTAGGCTCGATGACAGGGGCCCCCTGACCTGAAGGAGGTAGCAGACACAAGTGAGGCCTGGGGTGCATCCCAGATGTCCCCCAACACTAGATCATGATTTGGAAGGGATAGCTCTGGTTCTGGAATGAGTCTGGACCCTTCAATCAGCTTCCAACTCTATTGACATCTGCCATGCTCTGAGACCGGCCTGGGTGCCTCCTTAGCCACACATGTAGGCTTCTCCACAAAGCCACGGAGGCCCAGCCTTCGGCATTGTTTCCCATCCCAGGAGAGGACACCATCAATCTTGTGTACTAAGCAGGCCAAGCCCGTGTAAGCAAGACACATTTGGAATAAGCCAATGGAGAAACAGCTGGCCAAGTCCTGGGCCATCTTCCCTCACGTGGGAAAGAAAAAAAGAACATGTGAGTTCTTAGCCCAGTAGAAAGAGAGCTTCCAAGTGTCTCCTGATGCTCCCACTCCTACCACTGGGCATTGGGTCTGTGTGCTGTGGGGTGGCCTGAGACAATCCATCCATCTTCCTTCCTTTTGTCTTTTCCCCCACAAGTGCAGACAGTGAGCACATTTCTCTGCCCTGCTAGGCTGTTCAGATGCCAGGAAACCTTTGTATCATCCCCTGCTCCAGTACAGATGCACTGGGGGCTCAGAATGCCATGCTTATGAACGAGACTGCTGAGATGCCCAGTCTGCCCTCGATTCTCTAGGTCCTGCTGGGTTTCTTGGCAGCCAATCTCTTTTAAGGAAAATTTGCTTGAAGGCGAAAGGAGAACTCAAACCACTTGTCAGGTCTTAGGGAAGGAGGCTCGCTGCCTGTGTTGTGTCAGCATTTTTCCCAGGCTTGAAATAGGGGGGAAGGGGGGAAGTGAGAACTGATTCACAGCCTCGGAGGGCCTGGCGGGCGCCCCCGGCCTGTGTGGGCGGAAACACATTGCTGGCACCCGGCTGGCCCTGGTTTCCGCCCAGCCTGTGGCCCTTCGACACTTGGGCTCTCACTTCTGCTTCCCTGGCCTCCTGGCCATTGTCCTTCTCACACACTGAGGGACTCTTGGCGAGGAGTGCTGGGTCTCAGAGCACACTGGGTACAGCATGTCTGGGCTGTGCCACACTGTCCTGTTTGCTGACCCCGCAAGTCAACCCTTCCTACACAGTGACAGGGCAGCCCCAAGGGCATCAAGCCCTTAGAGGACTCTCCAGTGTTTCCTACAACCGCTCTCAGTGGGACACACACACACACACACACACACACACACAGACTCAAGCCCAGAAATGGAAAGTCTCATCTCACAAATGATTTCAGCCTGGTTTAATGTCTGCTCGCTCTGAATCAAACCCGTTGGAAACATGTGGCCATCTGCCTGAGCTTCCAACCAGCCAGATGTGGAACAGAGGAGAACAGTTGATGTAGGGCTGTGACTCTCCTGGGCAGTGATCAGCAGGATGAGGGACCAGCTATTTCACCCTGGGCTCACACTGACTATGGTTAGGGACCCTGATAGCCATTGACCCTCTGAGCATCAGATGCTCTTCTGTCCTGTGAGAACAATCCCAGGGCCCACCTAGAGGGCAGCTGAGCATGAAAGTCCTGCTGCCCCAGCCTACTGCTCTCAGGCCATACTGCTAATGTCCCTCTTGGGCCTGCTATGTGGTAGCTAAGGAACTTAACCCTAAAGGTCACAGGACACATCTTTGGGTTCTATGACTCTGCTCCTGCCTTATCTCTCAGACACTTCTCCCTTCTCCCGGGCTACTCTGCTCTGCTTATCTTTGTCTCCTGTCTTGGCCTCCAGGAACTGTGCTCCGGGAGAAGCTTCCTTCTTATTTCTGCCTAGCCTGTTGCCCTGGATATTTACACAGAACAGGGCTGACGCATTCCACGTAAGCCACATGATGGTCTCACTTCCCGCTGGCAGGGTTGGCGGGAGGGAAGCCCGCTGATCGCTACCTTCCCTTGGATGAGCACTTGATGGCCACTGATGCTCTGATCCTGGCCATTCTTCATCTCACATCTCCTTTCTCGAATTCTTCCCATGACCCAAACTTTCTCCTCTTTGTACTTGCAAAATGGACTCTTCCACCATCAGCTCCAGGAGGCTCCCCAACCTCTTGCACTCATGACTACCAAAGAGAAGAGGCCAATCTCTCCTCTCTCTCTCTCTCTCTCACTCTCTCTCTTCTCTCTCTTCTCTTCTCTCTCTCTCTCTCTCTCTCTCTCTCTCTCTCTCTCTGCCTCTAAGTGCTCCAACACTATTCCAACTCCGACAGAAGCCCCCATGGTCCCACCCTCTCACCCATAATCTTCTAGATTAAAACCCTAGGCTTCCCACTGATATCTCCCAACTTCTCTTCCTTTTGGAGATGGATACTGGACAGACAGACAGACACACACACATACACACACACAGGCACTCGTTTGCTCACTCATGAGCATAGCGCACACTCACACTCACACAAGTAGGCACAAGGGCACTCACACACTCAAACACTGCTCCACAAACAGCCCTCGAAATAAAGATTAAAAAGTAGTGAACCCAAATCACAGGATTTTCTGGCACAAGAGGAATAATTGTCTCATCCTTAGCTGAGTCAGGGCTGCATTGACACGCACATCCATCACATGCCCTTTAACAGTATTTTTTAAGAATGTGTGCTCTCTCATGCATACATATCAATCCCAGTATAGGAATGTGCCAGGGCACGAGCCAGTGAGATTGGCTGAGCCAGTAAAGAGCCTTTCGAGGACTGTCATCTCACCAGGAGCCAGCAGTACCAATTCCCCGGGGGACAAGGGTGAGACTGTCCTTCCCCACCATCTTCCCTCAAGGTCTTTCCAAAAACAGTGGTGTGGTGTAGAACATGTGTGTGTTAGGCCAGGTGGAGCCTAGATAGGATCCTTGGGCCGCTCTGAGCCATTTAGGATAGTTCTCACCCTCAGCCAGACTCCCTCTGAGAACGGGAGTTCTGAAGCAGCGTCTGCTGCCGAGAAGTTGGGGGGAGATAACCTAGGAAGACAGTGTCTGGGGAGACCCTCTCTGACCTTCCCCAGGCCCCTCTCTAGTATCCCTCCTTGCTTATTTACAGGATCTCTCCCTCACGAATATTCTCCTCCAACCCCTGTCCAAACTTTTCACCCTTGAGCCCTGGGCCAGAAAGGCCTCTTCTCTCTCTACCCTGACCCTTTCACCCAAGCCTTCCAAGAAAGGACCAGCTCCTAACTAACCACAGCCTGCTGGGCTATCCAGCTGGTGGAACCACTCAAGGAAGAGCAGCAAAAGCAGCTGAGCAGCCTGACGATTCCTCAGAAATGCAAATCTCAGTCCTGACCAAGACCTATCAGAATCCGCCTTGAAGGAGACTCCCAGGTGACACCTGAAAGCGCTGCTCTCAAGGTTAGCCCACTACCGCCCTCCCTCCCCACCTGCCAACAAGTAGATGTGGATGGTGGTCCTGAAAATACCAGAGTTACACTCAGAGCACACTGTGAGTCAAAGGCTAGGCTCAGACACATCCACAGCACTGGCCCCGGGTTCCACCCACTCTCACCTACTCTTCTCGCCAGATACACACAGATCTGCACTCTGATGCCAGAGAGGTGGAAACAGAGAACAGGGCATCTACTGCAGGACAGAGATGCTCTCTTTGCAACACTCCCCGAGCAGCACTCCCCTTACCATGCCAAACTGTGACCAGCAGCAGGACCAGAGGAGCCCCCAACTCCATAGCCTCCAGGGGATAGTGTGGGCCGATGCAGGTTGGAGAGTCGGCTGGGCACGGGGTTCCCAGCTGCTGGTTCTGTGAGGACGGGAACAGATGAACACGCTCCTGTCTGTTGCACTGGCTCCTCTTCCCCTTTTTTTTTTTTTTGTTTTTTTTTAGGTTGCCTGAAAGGGAACTACAGAATTTGGAAATATTAGGTCTCTAGAAGAAAACAAAGCACACACACACACACACACACACACACGCACGCACGCACACACACCACACCACACCACACACCAGAGGAAGAGGCAGAATCTGGGGCCAGGATCAACTGATCCTGAAGGGAGATGATCAAGTTTGAGAGACTTAGGAAGCCACCTCTAAGGACACTTAGGGGAAAAGTCATACCCAAGAGCAGCAGCCTCTGAGTCAGGAGCATAAATAAGAGTCTCCGGGATGAGCAGTGAGCCTGGCTGAGAGAGGTCAGGTTAACCTACATTCTTTTGACCTTTCTCATCTGCCTTCAAGGCAGAAGGCCTTAAGGTAAGGTAACTAGAGATTTGGGCTTTGACAGCAGCAACTGGAAGTCCCCACTAATTGTCCTAAACCAAAGTCATTCTGGGTTCCAAAAATAGCAAGTCCTGTAGACAGATCACCCCGTGATGAGATTATCCCCCTAGGTGAGAGTGGTCACTCCATGAGAAGAAATCAGGTTACCCCTAAATAGGAAGCATGGGGACCAAACTGTCTCCTCAAGCTGTGAAAGCCAGGAATGACTCCTCTGTAACCAACTGGTAAAATCCAACAACACCCACCGTGAGCAGGACTCTTGCCCTCTGCACCAGGTCTTTTTATAGTTAAACCTGAACTCTTCCCCAGAGACAGGCCCTTGGACGCTTCAAGTCCATTCCTGCTTTTGGCAATCACTTTTCATATTTGATTTCTAGGGCAAGTGGTCAGACCCTGACTTGCTGAGATCCGTCCTGGTTGCCTAAGATTCTGGTAATGATACTGTGTAGCATGTGTTTGCTGAGACGAAACCCCCCAAATCTTTGTACTCTTGAAAGCTGTCCCTTTTATGAACCATTGAGTTGACTGGCAGCTGACAGTAGGTAGCTTCAGGATGGAGTAGGGTTACCTGAAAGACTAAGGAAGACTAGAAGTTTCTGGTTAAAGTAGACGTTCCTAGAGGAGGGCATGTCCCCTTGTCCCCAGATCTTCATCTGGGGGTCTCTAGCCCTTTGTTATGTCCTGAGTAACAAAGAAGTAGGAGGCTGGAGAGATGACTCAGTGATTAAGAGCATGTATTGATCTTGCAGAGGCCCTAGGTTCGAATTCCATCACCCATATGGTGGCTCACAGCCATCCATAACCCCAGGGGACCCAACAGGCATGCACGTGGTGCACATACATGTAATGCATTTAAAAGGTTCACACATTAAGTGAGCTACTCTAGTGAATTAATGAAACCCATGGAGGATTGTGGTCCCCTAATCAAGAAGTGGGGTGAAGTGGAGACTGGGTTCCTAACTTAGACATGAGCTCTCTCCGAGCAGATGGTGTCAGCATCAGATAGAATTAGAAGACACTCAGCTGGCGTGCACTGCAAAATGCATTGTCTGTTTGCTGTGAGGCATAATCTACTCTTACCACACACATTTGGTTACAGATTCTTCTCTGTTGATAGAGGAAACCGGAGACCCTGGGGTCTGTGGATTTCTGTATTCTCAGAGGTAAGTTCTGTTCTCATCCTCATTTTGCATATGAAGAGCCCGAGTGAGGAGAGGTCAAATACCTTTGAGCTTGTTCATGGTTGCACCACATGGCTACCAAGGAGGTAAGGGTGTAGAACTGTCTGTGGTTATTTTTAACAAAAAAAATCTGTTACACTGGACTTCTATTTTTAAAAGATCGTTCCCTTGCCTTCTTCTTTCTGTATGTGTGATACATGTGTATCTGTGTTCATGTATGGACACATAAGTGTGTGTATGTGTGGCAGTACATGAGAGTGAATAGGCATGCGAGTAGAGATGAGAGATCAATGCTGGGTGTCTGCCTCAGTGCCTCTTCACACGAGTGGCTAGACTAGCTGGCCAGAAAGCCCCAGAAATCCTCCTAGCTTGACCTCTCCAAAGCTAAAGTTACAGGTATGTGTTACCGGGCATGGCTTTTACTGAGTTGCTAGGATTCAAACTCAGAACCTCAAGCTTCTGTTGCAAGCACTTTACTGACTAAGCCACCTCCTGGGACGCCCCTCGATTTATATATATATATATATATATATATATATATATATATATATATATATATATATATATTTTAAACTTTCTTTTTTTTAAAAATTTTATTTATTATATGTAAGTACACTGTAGCTGTGTCTTCAGACACTCCAGAAGAGGGCGCCAGATCTCATTAAGGATGGTTGTGAGCCACCATGTGGTTGCTGGGATTTGAACTTATCACCTTCGGAAGAGCAGTCGGGTGCTCTTACCCGCTGAGCCATCTCACCAGCCCCCATTATATTTTTTTATTAGATATTTTCAACCAAGATGGGGTGAAAGGGAACACCCTCAGCATGATTCAGGGCTTGCACTTAAAGGCATAACTCATTTCATGGCTGGACAGAAAGCGCTTCCTCTTAGATCATGGATGCATCCTCCTCCTCTCCCTCCTCCCCTTCCCCTCCTCCCCCTCCTCCCCCCTCTATTTAATATTGTGTAGGAAATCTTAGCCAGAGTAACCAGGAAGGAAAAGAGACAGAAGAACTCTAATGAAAAGGAGCATATATATATATATATATATATATATATATATATATATATATATGCTACATAAACTACAAAACAAACTATTATATATAATAATTAAATTAAATAAGCCCACAGAATACAAGCTCCACTCTCAAAACTAAGTTGTATGTCTGTATACTAGCAGTGATCAAAAAAGGAAAATAAAAGTTTTAATTTTTAGTACTAATTTTTAGTTATAAATGTGTGTGTAGACATGTGTGTAAGTGAGTGCAGGTGCCAGAGACACTAAATTTTCCAGGAGCTGGAGTTACAGGTGACTCTGTCTGAGCCACCCAATGTGGGTGCCAGGAACTGGGTTCAGGTCTTTTGCAAAGCCAGTCTTCTCTCTTAACCAGAGCCATCTATCTCTCCAGCACACCTTATAATAGCATCAAAAATTAATTTCAAGTAACGATAGTAATATGGCTCATTAGATAAAGGGGCTTGCTGCCAAGCCGATGACCTGTGTTTAAATTAAGAAGAAATTTTCATCTTCTGAGTGACCTGAATGGAGAGAACGGACTCTTGCAAGTTGTCCTTTAACTTCCACACATGCATGAACCAACATACACATAAATAAATAAACAAATATAAATAAATAAACAAACAAATAAGTAAATAAGTGTAACTATCCAGATGGTGGTGACACATACCCTAATCCCAGCACTTGGGAGGCAGAGGCCTAGAGAGTGAGTTTTAGGACAGCCAAGGCTACTCTGAGAAATGCTGCCTAGAAAAAAAAAAACTAACTAAATAAAACAAATCTTTTTTTCAGTTGGGAATAAATGTAACAGAGGAAGTGCAGGGCTTACATACTAACTCATGAAACAGGCCTGAAGTTCCAAAGACCTTAATGAAAAGGATTTCATTAGAAGACAATCATGATTTCAAGATGGCAAACTGTGTGTCAGTACAATTCCAACCCAAAGGCTTGTAGTCATTTTTTTTTCTGCTGAAATAGAAAGGCTGATGGAAATTTACATAGAATTTGAAGGGGCACTAAACAATTAAACCATTTCAAAAGGAAGAATGAGCCTGGAGGAGTCGAGTCTCGGTTTCAAAGGTTCTTATGAACTGATTGGATTCCAAACAGCGTGGTACAGGCCTGAGTGTAGATACAGCCCAAATGGACCAAAACCAGAAATTGAAACACAAATCCTCACAAGTGTGGCATGACCACGTGACGTGGAAAGAGTATTTCTTTCAACAAATAAATCTGTGAAGCAAACTGAAGCCCAAAGACCAGATATGGACCCTTATTTCCCACCATATGCAAAGAGTAACCAAAGATAAGCCAATATGGACCCTTATTTCCCACCATATGCAAAG
Source organism: Mus minutoides (assembly GCA_902729485.2). NCBI lineage: Eukaryota > Metazoa > Chordata > Mammalia > Rodentia > Muridae > Mus > Mus minutoides. The sequence continues at coordinate 124,525 of LR753563.1, forward strand.
AGTAACCACAGATAAAATAAATCAAAGGCAAATGATAAAACTCTTAGAATAAAGTACAGGGGTAATATTCATCACTGAGCTAAGAAATGGTTTCTTAGCCCTATCACTCAAAACACAGGCAATTAGAGAAAAATTAGATTAGGTCGACTATCAAACCTGAACATTTTAGAGCATCAAAGGACAATGTGAAAAGAATTATAAAAAAGAGTAAATAAACATAGGGAATAGAAGAAAATACTTGCCAATCACTGCTGAACAAGATTGTGTACAGAGTACATACACACACACACACACGCATGTATATGAATGAAAGCTGTAATCTATAATGCAGTAACAAAAGGACAATTCAAATTTAAAATGGGAAAAAAAATTTAAGTAGACATTTCTCCAGAAAATATATACAAATGGCCAACCCTCACATGGAAAGCTACTCAGTCATGTAAGTCACTGAGGAAGTATAGAAGAAACCACAGTGAGATGATGTGTCATAATTACTACATTGGTCATCCTTTTAAAAAAACCAGCAAGCAGCAGTGGACGGTGGACAGTGATACGTGGCTTTAATTCCAGCACTAGGTAGGCAGAGGAAGGCAGGTCTTTGTGAATTCTAGGCTAGCCAGGGTTACATAGTAAGACATTGTTTCAAAAAAGAAAAAGAAAAGAAATATCAGAAAGTACCAAGTATTGATGCAGATACAGGCAAACCAGAACTCCCACACATTGCTAGTGGAAACAGAAATACAGTGCAGCTTCTATGGAAATTAATTGGTTAGTTCCTCAAAAAGTTAGCAACAGAAGCCAGGCAGTGGTGGTGCATGCCTTTAATCCCAGCACTCTGAAGGTAGAAACAGGCAGATCTCTGAGTTTGAGGCCAGCCTGGTCTACAGGGCAAGTTCCAGGATAACCAGAGCTACCCAGACCATTTTTAACAAGTTAGCCACAGAATTGCCGTATGAACAAGAATTATGGTTGGTTTTAACGTCAGCTGGCAACACACACACACACACACACACACACACACACACACACACACACACACAGAGGTGCCTCACCTGAGAAACTGTCCCAATTGTTATAATCAATGTACCCTGACTATGAATGGTGCTTTCTGGTGCCAGCTCAGATAAAAGGGAATGACAGGGAGATTTCTTTTTTCTTTCTTTCTTTCTTTCTTTCTTTCTTTCTTTCTTTCTTTCTTTCTTTCTTTCTTTCTTTTAAAGATTTTTTTTTTGAGACAGAGTTTCTCTGTGTAGCTCTGGCTGTCCTGGAACTCACTCTGTAGACCAGGCTGGCCTTGAACTCAGAAATCCACCTGCCTCTGCCTCCCAAGTGCTGGGATTAAAGGCATGTGCCACCACTGCCTGGCGACAGGGAGATTTCTTGCCTTTGGCTCTCTCTTGCTCTTTTCTCTTGCTGCTGAGTTGGTTATGCTCCTGCTGCTGCTGCTGCTGCTGCTGCTGCTGCTGCTGCTGCTGCTGCTTCTGGTGATGGTGACGACGATGACGACGACGACAATGATGATGGTGATGGTGATGATTTCTTCAATGTTATCAGAACCAGCTTGTCCAGGCTTTCATTGTGGACTAGAACCCAGCAGTCTCCGGGAACCTTCTAGGCACCAAAGTGGGCCTGCTGAGGTACCAGATTGTCCACCTCCATAGTGAGAGACGGTTTCTATGGGACTATTCCAGCTGCTGAGACTCCCAGCCCTCAAGGACTGAGCACTTAGGGCACTCCCCTCTCAGGGGTGATTCAGTTGTTGCTACTATTTTAGCATTAGCTTATTTAATAAATCATATTGGTTCCGTTCCTCTAGAGATCCCTGACTAATACACGCAGCAATTGCATCCTTAGGTATAGCTTGAGATAGGGGCTCAAACCAATACTTGCACATGGTTGTTAAACTCAGAGCTACATCCAATAGCCAAAAGGTGAAATCAGCCAAGGAGTGGATAAACAGAATGTGGTCCAGCCACGCATGGAGTATTACTCAGATACAAAAGGAGTGAGGTGCTATTTAAGTGAGCGATTCCCTAGCTGGCAAGATGGCTCACCTGGTAAAGGCACTTGCCACAAAACTTGACAAGAGTTGGATCCCAGGCCCCACAAGATGAAAGGGGAGAACAGATTTCTGGAAGTTGTTCTTTGATCTCTACATATATGAATTTCTCTCTCTCTCTCTCTCTCTCTCTCTCTCTCTCTCTGGCATCCACTCTCAATAAATACCTTAAAAGGTGATAGGTAAACCCTGAAAATTAAGAGCCAAGTAAAAGACCCAAGTCAATCTTTCACATTACTTCATTTACCTAAAACACTTAGAAAAAGCAAGTCCATAGACAGCCAACTAGTGGTTGTCAGGGCCTGGGAAGGGATTGCTTTATGGGCAGAGGCCGCTGAGTTGGTGTGAGAGACGAAAAGGTCTTGGACCTATATGGAAGTGGCAGAACTAACGTGACCAATTAGAAACAAAGCGAATGAACTGCTCTTAGACAAACAAAATCTGACTGTGGTTACTGCCAAGCAAAGGAGCACAAAGTGTGTGTGTGTGTGTGTGTGTGTGTGTGTGTGTGTGTGTTTGTGAGTGTGTGTGTGTGTATGTGAGTTTTTGAGTGTGTGTGTGTTCCTCAAGTAAAAGAGGGGATATAAACCAGAACCTATGTAATGTACCTTAAAAAGTAAATGAAAACAAAGATGGCTAAGAATGGAATAAAAGTAGCTAAAAATACAACTTTATCATTAAAAATACCATCTAATTGCTCAAAAGATAATTCTGTAAGCAAATTTTGGAGCATTTTAGGTCTTCTGGCCCTATGAACTTTTTCAGCAGCTACTTTACAGATGATGTGTAAACCATTGAGAGTAACTACCAACTGTTTTCAAAAAACAGAAACGGGAAGCAGTCTCCATTTGGTCCAAAGGCCACTCTGTGCTGATGACTGGTGAGAGTAAAAATAGCCATCTTGCTGCTGTGCATTTGTGCACAGGCAAAAGTGAAACAGATGACCACAGTGTCACCAAGGATGGAAGGAGCATACTGAGTGGCCTTGGGGCTCTGTTTCATTCAACATAATATCATTTAGGTAGACATTTCTGAACTAAAGTCATATACTTGTTAAGCCTAGGGTAACCACTGAAAATGTTTACTGTTGTAAAGCCAATAGGAAGACGAACCTAAGACACAGGAAACAGGCACAGAGGGATAAAGGAAGAGAGCCAGAGGAAGCAAACAGAAGGAGACAGGCACAGAGGGAAAAGGGAAGAGAACCAGAGGAAGCAAACAGAAAGATATGTGGAGATTTAAGTCCACTGTATTAAGTACTACTGCATATGTAACTAGTCTAAATATATCAATAAAAAGGCAAAGACCCTTTCTGAGTAAAAAAATAAAAGTCCAACTTTTTTTTTATCTGCAGGAAATCCATTTTAGAGATATTTCTTCAGAGGTGTTGTCCATGATCCCATAAACAACCCTAATGACACCCACTAGTTCAAACACAAGAAGACAGTTGCAATATTCACTCCTGATCTTTAAAAACTCTTGCAAGCTGGTTGTGGTGGCTCACATGTGTAATCTCAGAAGTTGAGAGGCTAAGGCAGGAGGATTATAATGAGTTCTAGGCCAGCTAGATTGCTTGGAGTAATGGGACACACACACACACACACACACACACACACACTATCTGGGGGACAATCAAACCAAACACCGATAGAATGAATACTTTCCTCCTAAAATAAGGAACAAGGCAAGGATATCTATTCTCTGTTTCAACACTGTACCAGAGACCTCGGACACTGCATTGAGGCAAGAAAGACACACAAGGCACGCTTGTTTGAAAAGAAGAAATGAAGCATCTCTATGAGGAGAGAAAATAAGGGTCTTTATAAAAAAAACTTTATAAAAAAACACTCAAACTAATAATAAAGCTCAATAAAATTATGGGCAAGAACAAGATCAATGCATAAAAAGGCAACTATATTAAAATACTCTGGTCTGTACAGGGAGAACTAGGCTACAAGAGGTTGTATAGACAGAAAAAGTAAGAACCCTAGTATTTATTTTTATAAAAATACTGTTTTTACTTATGTGTGAATATATTCATTTATTTTTAGAAATAAAATAAGTTTCCTGAGTTCACTGCAAGGGATAGGAACATACGCGGTAGCAAGAGCCCCCACCTCTGGTCAGAAGGGGCCGTTTCTAACAGCACCGGGGACACATGAAGTATATACAGACTGGACTGTGTGTAAAATCTGTATAGAGAATACAAAACACTGAAGAAGATATATCTAAACACTGAGATACAGACCATGCAAGTTTAGTTTTGCCGAACATTTCAATTCTATCCCACTGAAAGCTAGAGATTCAACAAAAAATTCCAATAATAAAAACTGCATCAGAAAAAAATCTAAATTTTTCTACAGAAAAATGTGTAGAAACTGACATGTTGATCCTAAAATTTATATAGAAACAGGAAGGAGGACTAACTAGATGGTACAGCTGGTAAAGGGCTTGCTGTGCAAGTGTGAAGATCAGAGTTCAGAACTCTAGCACTCACACAGATGCTGGGTGGACATGGTGGCCCACCTGTAAGCTCAACACAGGCAAGATGGAGACATGAGATTCCCGCTAGACGCTCTAGATCTTGGGGATCATGTGAAGACACCCTTCCTCAGTATATAAGGTGGAGAGTGAGCTGGGAAAGCCCTGATGTTAACTTAGACGTACACACACACACAAGCGCATGCATGATTGCATACACACATGTATGCACAACCATATATGTGAACAGACAAACATATACATATGCATACCACACACAGAGACACATGTTTTAAAAAAGGCAAACAAGAAGGGAAAAAAAAGGAGAAGAGGGAAGAGGAGGGGAAGGGAGGGGAGGGGAGAGGAGGGGAGGAGAGTAGAGGAGAGGAGAGGAGAGGAGAGGAGAGAAGAGAAGAGAAGAGGAGAGAAGAGGAGAAAAGAAGAGGAAAAACAAAGGGACAAGAATAGGCAATAGAAGTAGAAGCCAAGTTGGAAGACTCATACTGTCACCAGCAGTGGAAATCAGCTCGGTGTGCTGTGGTGTAGTTGTGCAGTCTTGGGATTCTCCATCAGCAATTCGGGGATCTCCATGTAGATGCAGACAGGATTTTTTTTTAATTGACACTGAAGCAGAAAATAATTTTGGAACAAGGTAAAATGAAGTCGAATCGGTGGGTTTATTGATTAGGAGACAGAGCAGCGACGCTTGCAGAGAGCCGAGCGTGAGTGTCAGAGCACACCTGAGTGCTTCAGCTGCAGCTATGTGAGCTATTTGGGAGTCACGCTGTTGAAAGAGGTAATATGTAACCGAGGTGGAGAGAGATGAGAAAATTGTTTGTTTACCCTGGTCGCCTTGACAACCTTATTTGTGGCATTCTTAAGGAGTGTAGGCTTATGTGTCCTGTCTAGGGCAGTTTCTGGTTGTCAGCGTGTAGTAACTCCTGCCCTGGGCAGCAGCAGTAAGTGTTGGTTCGTCTGGGGGTTGGGAGGGGCTCCTTTTACTCCCCATGCCCTTTCACCTTTCCCTATCTTTCTATCCTGACTCAGTGTTGCCCTGTTTGTAGACTCCCCAAAAGCTGCCTGTGACACTGGCAGAGGGACAGACAGACAGACACATGTGGGAACTCAGCATAGTGGAGTCCAGAATCATGCATGGAGGTGCAAAGATTTAAAAACAAAGCCCAGTGGGAACAACTGCATATCCACGTGCAGAAAATGAAAAAGCACAAGTCAAACAAGGATAGAAACCCCTGGCTACTGCTTTAAACACTATACAAAGATCATGTCTAAGTGAATTCAAGACCTAAAGGTCAAAACTACCTAATCATTACAAAAACTAAAGAAAACCTTAATGGCCTTGTGACTTGGGGATTACTCATAGGACATATCAACAGTTAAAACATCTGAAAGACATACTTAAAAGGCTGGAGCGATGGCTCAATGGTTAAGAACACTTGCTGCTCTTTCAGAGGACCCAGGTTCAGGTCCCAGAACCTACATGGTGGCTTGTAACCCCAGTTCTAGGGTATTGGGTGCTCTCTTTTTGGCTCCTCAGGCACCAGGAATACATGTTGCACATATATAAATATAGATAAGAAACACACTTATACACATAAAATAAAAGCAAATAAATCTTTTTTTTTAAGGCAAAGCATGAGGGCTGCAGGCAGCTCTGAAGACTGTTGGCTGCACCATGAGAATCTCAGCCCTCTCTGAGAAGTCAGGCTGGAGTCTGTAACCCCAGAAATGTAGGCACAGATGCAGGAGGATTGACATGAGCTTGCTGCTGCCATTCTACCTCAGGTTCAGTTAAGACACAGTGACAGACAACACACTTTGTGTGTGTGTGTGCCTGCACACTGCACATATATAATACACACACACACACATACACACACCCTTCACATACACAAAAGAAAAAATGTAGGGACTAGAGAGATGTAGAGAGATGGCCCAGCAGTCAAGAGCACTGGCTGTTCCTCCAGTGGGCCAGGTCCAATTCCCAGCACCAACATGGCAGCTCACAACTGTCTGTAGCTCTAGTTCCAGGGGATTCAATACCCTCATACAGACATACATGCAGGCAAAATACCAATGTGCCTCTTTTATGACTCATTTCCAAATTCTACAGCAAACTTAAAAAACTGAGTAATTCAATAAAAATGGACAAGATGTTTGAATAAAATATATTCAGGTGTCAAGTATTTTAAAAAGATGTCAATCAATATTTCTTAGGATAGATATTTCAGCCACAGCTGGGCAGTGGTGGCGCATGCCTTTAATCCCAGAACTTGGGAGACAGAAGCAGGTGGGTTTCTGAGTTAGAGGCCAGCCTGGTCTACAGAGTAGGTTCCAGGACAGCCAGGGCTATACAGAGAAATCCTGTCTCAAAAAACCAAAAGAAAAAAAAAAGAAATTACAACCACAAAGATATACTACCACATGCACACATATTTGAATGGCTAAGCAAAAAAAACAGAAAATGCTGGACATTGCAAGTTCCAACAAGGATAGGAACAAACAGCCAGGACTCACATCTTCTGAAGCCAGTACACAGAGTTTGACCCTCCCCCACCCTTGGTTTGGTTTTGCATATATATATATATATATATATATATATATATATATATACACACATTCATATATATGAATGATGCAAAATGGTATCTGTACTTTGGAAATCTGTTTGACCATTAAAATATAAAATTAGGAAGAAAATATTTACAACATTACTGTTACCCTACTCCCCGATAATCTGGGAATTTATGTTTGTACAAAACCCTCCAGGCAAATGTTTATAATTGCTTTATTTTGATCACCTCAGTCTAGGATCATTCATTGACCTGAGCATTTATTTACCTAAACTGGACTTATATGTGAATCTTCTTCTGTGTAAAATAAGCTGTTAGTGAAGCAATGGGGAAAATGTAAAGAACCCAAAATAATCAGGATGATCTGAACAGAAATGGAAAATTACAGGAGGGCAGTCTCCCTTTAGCAGGCACCACAATATATCATGATGTGAAAAGAAGATAATTTACAAAACAGACTCCAAAATAGATTTCTATATATGAACTCCTGATACACGACAGAACCGTGGTAGGGAGGGCTCTCTCTTCAATAAATAGAACTGAGTTCACTGGCTGATCGTACGATTTCTTCGTTTTGGCTTTTTTGAGACAGGATCTTACTGTGCATCACAGGATGGCCTGACACTAACTTTGTACCAAACTAGCTAGAACTCCTGATCTCCTGCCTCAGACTCGAGTGCTAGGAATACAGACATAAGTTGCCACACCTCGTTGGCCGTGTGATATTTTACAGTACCATTGATTCCTGTCAAACAACATGAACAGAAATAAACTCTTACCAATTGATGGACAGGGTACGGGACAAGGAAACTTCCCATTCATTGCTGAGATAAATACTGAGATGGCCACTTACAAAAACAGGTTGAAGATACGTACATCTCACCGGTCCAACAAGTTTCTCTCCCCAGAAGGCAAACATGCAACTCAAAATATATGCTCGCATGTGCCAAGATACACAGCATCGTTTTATCTTTGCAGACCCAAAGCAGAAACAATCTAAATACCCATCACTAATAGACTGGATAGATAAACCATGATTATCTATCTATCTATCTATCTATCTATCTATCTATCTATCTATTATCTATTATCTATCTATCTTATACTATTGTATAAGATTATCACAGATAAACCATGATAATCTTATACAATAGTATTACATAAAATCAGCAACAAGTGAAAACAAGTGACCTACAATTATATGGATATTTAGATTATATGGCCACTGAAGCCTTTGCTCACTGTGGTTTGATAACTGAAAGAGAACGTTAAGGATCCCAGGTCATAGTTCTTGTTCTCAAGCTCTTGATCATGTGACTCTCCGAATAAAAGGTAGAATATATTTCTCCATGCCTTGACTATGATTTTGGCTCTCACTGGCCTTGGCCAGTAGATGGACAGAGAGAAACAGGGAGTTGCCTTTAAGAGGTCTGCTTGTGAAATTGTGGGAGTGGTTGACCAATGACTGGGCCAGCTTGAGTCCCGTGCCCCAAGTGGGAGCCCAACCCTGACACTTGTCTGGAAAACCAGGAGGCAAAGGCTGGATGGCCCAGAGACCTAGGAAAGAACCGGACACAACCAGAAAAACAATAAAATAATTAAAAACCATCAATGAGAAGATTCTTAATAATAGTCTACTATACTCATAGATTAGTGTCTAGCCCAATTGTCATCAGAGAGTTTTCACCCAGCAACTGATGGATACAGATATGGAGACCCACAGCCAAATGTTAGGCAGAGCAGAGCACCAGGAATCCTGCAGAAGATGGAGAAGAAGGGTTATAGGAACCAAGGGGGGAAGGGTCAAGGACACCACAGGAAAAACTACAGACTCAGCCAGCCTGGGCTCATAGGAATTCACAGAGACTGAACCAACAACCACTCCTGGTTGTCCTTTGCTAGACTGATCTAGGCCCTCTGACTCTATGTTATATCTAGGCCCTCTGACTCTATGTTATATCTAGGCCCTCTGACTCTATGTTATATCTAGGCCCTCTGACTCTATGTTATATCTAGGCCCTCTGACTCTATGTTATATCTAGGCCCTCTGACTCTATGTTATATCTAGGCCCTCTGACTCTATGTTATATCTAGGCCCTCTGACTCTATGTTATATCTAGGCCCTCTG